>KZ308861.1:187491-202539 GCA_000376725.2 Ladona fulva | reverse complement strand
ACTTTAAAATATATTATATTCCTAACCAAAAGCATCAGTATTATTAAAAACACATCATAATGCATTCTTTTGTTTTCTCTTTCGCTTATACTTTGCAACTATATAAGTTGTAAAAAAATATTCACATTTCTTTCGTTACAATGAATAAAATAATTCGCAATGCTGCATTACGATGTCTAATGTAAAGATTAACTGATTTTCTTCTTTTAAATTTCTTACTGAAATATCTTTCTGTAGTGATAAATAATCCCTCTAACTCCTTACCCAATGATACGCAACCTATATAATTATACAAACTGCTTTTCCAATGTTGTTTGAGTAAGCTGTCTTCAACTTCGCGTCCTAAACTACCTGTATAGTCATATAGTTTACGTCCACTCTCACGTCGGACTCCATCAAATGATTCAGATTTTATTTCTGCAACGCAGCATCGAGAGGGAATTAATCGCGATTCCCGCAAATATGCGCATAAACCAAAAATTCACAAAACACTCACAGCAAACACTGAATTCGGGAGCGATGACGTTCCCAAAGCTTGTATAAATTGACCAACCTTCATGCCACCGCTGGCAAAAGCGTGCTTACTCAGAGCTCTTGATTAAACCAGCGCACGCACCGCGGTCTGCTCTTTTGAATTGTCACGCGTGTATAGGAATGCACCGAATGACGGCTTTTGATCCTAAATAATCAATCGAATCGCATGGATCACCCACGCCGCTCGAAATCTGTTTCAAATCGAATACAATGAAAGCAAAACCATAAAGGAGTCCCTTCATTTAAAGTGCGTGTGGTTTTCTTCCAAAGGCGCTTTTAACGTTTTTTTGCCTTTATGGGAAACAAATTAGAAGAGAAAGGCAAACGGCGTTCGCACATGTGCCTTTTGAAACAAAAACTAAGCGTAATTTTCCATTATCAATGAATAGGACCGTTAACGAAATGAAATTTCTCTACGTACAAATAATACCTGAAAATGTCTAAAAATTTGAATGATACCTCGAGCATAACTCACTATTCAGAGCTCATGTTTGTAAAATATGTCACCGTATGGAAGTAACATTATTCTTTTAACATATCCACGCTGTTCCTTAATATTCTAATGTCTCCATGATTATTTCTGAAGAGTTGATTGTTCAAGAAAGTTAAAATTTCTTCTAAGGTAACCAATTTTTTTAACGGCATTGACAGTGAGTTAGTATTAGTTAGTTAGAGTTACTTAAGTACACTCTGGAAGCCGTATGTCGGCAGGCAGAAGTTACGTTTTGAGGCAAACAGGAAGCTCCGGATGAAGGACTCCTGAGAAGATTCCTATGCGCATTTCGGAAACAAAGCTTCCATTCCCAAGGGTCTCTAGTAGAAATATGCGGTTGGTTTTAGCAGATGCCTTCTAGTATATGCAATATATAGTGCATACAAGCTGGGAGACCGTAGCACTTGAACGCACAATTCCTTCGATAAAAATGGAACGACGTATTGCGTGGTGCATAAGATTGAGGGTAGAAGTAATTCGATCTTCACCCCTTCCCCTGCTATGCCCGCTGACTCGTGGCCACAGTCGTTGGAGTTTCCCTATTGTCTCTAGTATCTATTGTCTAGTATACGCGTCTTTCCATCGATTTCCCAGCTATTTTCCAGTGGGCAAAAAACAACCCTAAAGAAGTGTTCTCATGTCAGTAGTCATGGAAACATGGCGATGACGTTTTCAGAATTATTTAAGTATTAACAGAGATAAAGTCGAAAAGTAAAAGAAGTTTCAAGTTGGACAAGTGATATTTCAGAAAAAAATGAGATCTCGGAACTAGAATATTAGAGTTAATATTAGAATTTCTGTTATGGCATATCATACTCTTGGTGTAGCGCTCTTAAAGCTCAAAACTTTTCTCCATAAGATGTGAATACAAGAAAAAAGCAGTCCTTATGTAAAGGAAAAAGTTATCCGAAATAATGTATTGGCAAATTGAAATTTGGGACATCGATATATGAAGCGGAGATTAAGGGTGTGCTGTAAGATGTTGCAAGTGATTTGATCACCAAAATTTTCCTTCTTACACTAAAACATTGTTTTCCAAGTAAATAAGTTCCGTTATCTCCGCTTATTAACAACAAGATGTGTTCATTATTCTTTATTTAATTTTTAAATTGACTTCGAACTAAGAATTCTCGAAACGGATTACTATTAAATTGATGGACGTTCAGAAAAGATAAAGTTTAAGAAAGGCCTTCGCATATCTCATCCATTTAAGTCTTTTACTTATCGCTTTGGGTTTTTTAGTTGGAGTTTTTCATGTTAAACCAAAATAACTTCAAAGAATAATTATTATCAACCTTTCCTACTGTATCCTTTAGGTTTGAAATGTTCTTATTTTTGATCGTATATGGACGTCATTAAATGTATTTGCTGATGGATAGTAAAACTTTGAGTTGTTAGCGCCCCTTTGTTAGTCTAAATACTTTGTAAAGCTGACCCCAAAGGAAGTTTCTCGCTTAGCTACTCATCTTCCTCTCTAACACTCTGCTAGCTAGTCATAGGAAATACATGGATCCTCATGCTAAGGAGCGGACTTAAAAGGTACGAGACCGTAGGTGATTGGATTTTGTAAGCCTTTTGACTGGTATTACGAAGAAAAAATGTAGTAATGTGATGGAATGAACAAAGCATTCCACAGAAGTCTTAATTCATAGAATATATGAAGGCGTAACATGTTAAAGATGAATTTATAAATTCTAAATTCACCAAATTATTCAGAGTAGGCTTTATTCATACCGTATACACCCACGTATAAGATACAGCTAGGATTTTGCGCGCGTATTCTCGCTATAAGTACTATGGAAAATCTATATCCTTCCTAGAAAACGAACCTGCTTTTTAACTAAACTTGTTGTTAAAATATGCGTCTTATATGCGGTTATACACGGTACTTTTACTAGGCACAGACATTAACAAGTAGTATTTCACAAAGATTTTCTGTCGTAATTTCCTGACACATCAACACGTCTATAGTATTGCTTTTCAACACTTCATTGTATTAATTCCTGTGTCATTTCAAAATAATCCACATTACAAATCACATTATTTCCATATTCCTGTCACTATACAGAGAATGTTTTAAACGAGAAATGAATCATCCCTTGTTTTATGGGTGTGAATTTGATAAATACTCTAAATTTCCCATATTCTGTGTCAATGATTATTAAGGCGCGAGGCCTTAGGCGGAGACAAGCTCGCAGGGCCCTATATCTCATGGTCATAGGCCCATGATTTTGCGCCTTGTCACCGCATTATATAAGCGCAGATAAAGTTCCTAAAGTTTGCTCCCTTGGGAGTCTGGACCGTAGATCCCGCGACTTAAACGCTCCGGAAGTATTCCGTCATCACAAAGTGAAAGGGAAAATTAGCGGTTGAAGGCGAAAATTAAAAATTCTCCTTTGCTCCGATAATTGCCCATTCGAGACCTATTTCGAAAGCTTCACGTGTGCTCCAAACATTCTACGGTAATTGTAGATTACTAAGATCAGGAATGTCCCCTCTGAGTATTCCAAGAGTTTTATTCCAAGGATTCGTTCGTATATACAAAAGCCAACCGTAAAGGTGCTCTGGGACAGGAGGGCGACGATTAAGTGGTCGAAAGGACAGCTCAGCGACGTCTAACTCAGCGAACAGACTTGTGGTCGACGGACAACTGCACGACAACTTAGAAGAACAATTTTTCTTGTCGTTTCTTTCAACGTTGAATATCCTATGAATAATACGTAACCAAGCCCAATAAATTACCGATGAACAACACCTTGTATGCTGACGTTCCTTTTAACGTAATTTGTCTCTGAAAATCGCATTGTGTCTCGGACATTGAAGGTAACGTTTCCATAAGTCAATGCTAATATTGTAGGAAAGTTATCTGCGTTATACATTTATTTATTTGTTATTACGTTGCATTTTAGCATTCTTGCCAGGAGGCAACGCTGGAAGGGAGTATAACTTAATAATCAATTTTGAACTCGATTGCTAGGAATTCGCCCAAAGACGGGAGGGAAACCCCTTCAAAAACATCCCGTAGGAAATTCATTACATATGTATAGGTATGCATTAAAAAGTAACATATTATGCAGTTATCCGTTGAAATAACACATTTACAAGACTAACATGATAATATTTGCATTAATATTAATGTATTAAGAAGTTATATAGTAAAGGTTATGAATTTAAGCTATACATGATCAATATTGCTACATAAACCTTTACATAAATTACAGATTCTTACGTCAAATACATGGTTGGATATCAATATAGTTCCGTATATAAGTATTTATTTCAGTAATAATTAAGAGTTGTAAAATAAAACAATTAACCTGAGTATAATGATTCCTAGGTTTACAGTGAAATGACTAATATCTATGAAATGATACAGCATACATAGTATTATCCATATAGTCGCATACATAATAGATATTTTAACTAAAACCAGCACAAAACATAATAATTTTACACAGTTAATTTGATATGCTAATCATATAGGAGTCAAAATAGTGGGATTTTACAGCGATGAAATTCGTAGAAAAACAGTGATGGATTCCCGGTTTGCTACTGACATGGATCAGCTAAATAACCTTCTTAATCATAACCAAAATTTTTTTCTCAGAACTTTGCTTCAAAAACTGGGATGCGTCTTCAACGCCGGCATGACATCGATGACGGCAAATACAGTATTCACGAGACGTTTTCAAAGCATTCGCATTGTTTTCTATAATGCAAAAAAATCTATCAAGATGTTTAATGCGTCAATAGCTCCGATATTAGCTCCTGAGTTTATCTTTTCAAAGGAATTCCTTTGTTTTTGTAATGATTTTAAGATCCGCTTACGTTAGGAATTCAGCAAGTAATTTAGTTACTGAAAATAGGCCCAGCGTCTCTCGGGATTTGTTTCGATGAAAGCTAACAGAGTCGTTTCTATATAAATGTCAGAATTATATTCCTTTCAGCATTGGAATTACTACTGCTTGAGTTAAAGACATATCTCCGCATTTGAAAGGAGGAAATACTTCTATATTAACTAACATATTTTTATTTCCAGATCTTCTTGTTCCACTTTTGCATTAGAGACAGATTTAATTATTTTACGCCGGAACCATGGCGTAGGTCATGTTTGAGTTTTTTTCGATGGCCCCAATTCCAACGTTTTCCTCAATTATCAGTACTTCCTCTGATGAAAGCTATTTCAGTTGCTTACCTTTCCAGAGCGGAAAAATCTGCAGAACTCTGTAGTATTTGATTTTTCACCTCGAGCCATTCGTTAAAGGATATGAATTTCAAATTCAAAGGATCCTCTTCAGACGCACGTTTCAGAATTCCTTTCGAATTTACAGTATCTGCTCGACACTGTAAACAAGGGAGTCGAGATTTGGAAAGGAGGATATCAATTTGATTTACATGATACGTACGGCTCGGATACGTATTCTCCATTATGAAAAAAAAAAACGAAGAAGAGACGTAGAGAATCGAATCTCCGGTCACAAATACATATTTAAATATCCCGATGAATCTGTGATTTCCTTTGATTTTTCTCTTGTTGAAAAAGTACCGTCTCGATTTCCACTCCATCTAGCGTTCGATTCCTGCGCTAACGAAATATTTGATGAGGAGATTCTGCGAAGGAGTGGAGATAGGCAAACTTAATTCTGGAGGGATTGGTCGAGGGAGGGTCGGGATTCTGGGGAATTCTGATTGAAATTATAAGTGTCACAAAGCGAATACCTCCGGGAAGCATTAAGGCGGAAGAGTAAAAAGCCACTCACGAAAATGAATGCCATCGCCTTATAAGTTCTTTTCCTTTCATTAATTGCTTTATGGATGAATTAATAGGAATTTTCCATTCGTATCGGTTCAAAATTTTCAGGAGAAATATTTCAAGTTAAAAAACCTCTATCTATACTTCATTAGCACCTAAGAGCTTCCTTACTATTGTAATAGCTATACATAAAAGCATACTTTTCAACTCATTTCACTCTGAATCGAGCAAATGTGTAGAACTTTATTTCGTAATAACCGTCCTATATGATTTTCTACAGCTGAAAAAACCCATCGCCTATGAATTATTCATACATTCTTTCGTAAAGTTATTTTGATGCAATATGTCACCACCTAGTACCTCCACGACCGTGTACAGCAACTATTTTCCTTTTTATGTCAGGATCAGGGTTGTTGCCAGTATTTATTTATAGGGGGGTTTAGAGCTTCGTAATAAACATGGCATAGCCACCATACAGGAGCAGGAATAGTTCCTCCCAAAATCTAACGTAAGTAGAAACTGATGTATTATATGGCATGTATGTAGTATGTATACCCTGCGAGCCTTCAGCGGTGTTTCTATGGTGATACGTGCTAATAGACATCCTCTCGCATGCTTCCTGCTAGCGTCGGCTCTATTCTTAGGAGGAGGGGGGTTGAACCCCCAAAGCCACCCCCTTACGACTTCAGTCGGGTGATCCTTTTACTTAATTTCAACTTCTATTTACAATCCAACGCAATCCAATCCAACTGAATCATCTTACTTATATAACAACGATGAGGGCAATGATCCTAGGGTCAAGTTCCCAGTTGACGTTGTATTTAAAGAGGTAGATATGACTTAGAACCTTTTCTGTTTCCCGCACCATGTATTCCGATTCTCAATGAACTTCTCATTTGAACTGTTTTTTTTTTTCATTTGAACCGTGAAAAAGTTTATTGGCCAATACTTATGTATATTGAATGTATTTTAGTGCAATAAATATTAATTAATTTTAGTAAATGACATTTTTATGACCCAAGTTCAATGAGTCAAGTTACATCTGTGTTTTTAGGAAAACAATCGCGCTTATTGCAACTTGTTTTCTCAACTGATGTGGAACTGAATCTTTGATGGCGATATGCTAAATATTTATTAAATGGTAGAATCAGGCACTTGATACTGGAAGAATTGAAGAGTGACAGATATACTGATTGCTCTTCAAACGTAGGCTTAAAACACACTGTTTACGTTAACAGGAGAATATTAATATTCCATGTATAACTTAGGTTTGAAATATGAAGACAGAAACACAAATATATTTGCATCGTGAAACAGAGAGGTTGTAAAAGTAATGCATTAGTAATTCACTATATTATATCCATTATTAAACGGCTACATTATTCATTGTTTCTGTGTAACATGGGAGAGTAGAGTTGAGTAGAAGTTGGATATGCTTAGATGTTGTCTGGTTATTAGTAGTATCCAAGGGTAACAAATTATTATGTGTTCTCTTTATTTTGGAAGAAAGATTTCAATTTAATATGGGTTAATTATGATATTATCAAAATATTTTACCCCTCATTTGGAAGGTCTTCATTTTCCCGGAAATTTCGGGTAATGTTAGTAAATAATTAAGTGTACCATTGAAGATAAACTAACAAGGAACTGGCTATTTAAAAAAGGATGTATGCATTCGGTATATTATTTGTTGGCTACTTGGAGACTCACAAACTTCACTATATAATTTAACATGAAACCAGTGGTGAATAGTTAATGCAGACGCTCAGCAATTACGTAGATTTTACATTGTTATTTTATTTTTTTATTAAACAAGTTGACGGCAATTCAAACTAAGGATTGCGGCATATACTTTAAGTACGGTTGGTGAGGTGAAAGAATCTTGAGAAACGTGTTATAGGATTTAAAGATGGATCCAATGTTTGAGAACTGGGTAAAGAATGAGGAAAATCCTCGCGAGAAATACGGAAGGATAATTAACTGCGGGAAAAACAATTAAGGAGGCGTTACAGCAGTTTAAAGGTCAGGACAAAGGGTAATAAACGCGGAGTTAATAAGGGAACGGCTGAAGATAATATGAGCAGAGGATGAGATCATTTAGATCCTTCAACTCTACATGCCCGCAAGCAAGCGGGAGGAGTATGAGGTGGACTTTTGCGTACGGTCAGTTGGAGAAGACGTTATGACTACAGTAAAGAGAAGGGCTGGGAAATAAGAACACGGAAATTAGGGCCAGTCTGGATGTGATAAAATTGGAAGAACTTGAGTGAGAAACAGTAGCGTGAGATGGCTTAATGAAAGAGAATGTGGGAAAGGGTAATTTTTTTAGGATATTACCTTTGAATCCATGTCTGTCAACCTTGGTGGCGCTTAGTGGCGATTAGTGCGCTAGCTTCCTAGCACTGGGGTCCCGGGTTCGAGTCCCGAATAGCCAGAATTTTCCGGGCGAGAGTATGAAAGTTTGTATGTCTCGCTTGTGTCTGTGATATTTCAAATTATTAAAACGAATATGATCGTTAAAATAAGTGAATATATATTCTAAAGAGTCATCTCAAAATCTACTTAAATTCGGTTAAGATTAAAAGATGCAGAATTATTGAGAAAATGTCTCATATTAGCCTTCACACTGACTTTCGTCATTCGAAAATCGAAACACTAGATATTAAATACATTAGTGATGCACGAAGAAAATAAACTAAAACGTAGTTTAAAGTAAAAACAGAAAATTGTCGTGGAATCGGAAATTAATTAGTATAACGACAGCGAGAAAGAAACGGAAAGAGAGATAAGTGTTGCTGATGAGGAAGGGAATTAAGAGGAAATGAATAATGGATTCGAGGGTTAGAAGAAAAAGATGAAATGGAGACCACTTCGATGGCCGATTCATCAAAAAGTGTGGAGATTCTCCACGGAGATTACATTGAAACATTACGAGGGGTAGGTTTGGAAATGTACTATATTAACTGAAGTCTTCGTGAAGAGGCGTAATAGTTGATTTAAGATCCATTCGGTAATCGCGCGTTAACTTCCTAACATGAAACAATTACCTCTCTGAAGGAGAGGTGTGTTACTAGGATCAAGGACTAGGTGGATCAAGCCTAACGGTGAGAATTCTTCGGCATTATGCAGAAGGAGCTATGTTAAGGGTTTTAAAGCCATATTAGGTAGAGAAGCAATTTCAGATAGTTGCATTAAACTATCCGGGAATTGGCTAATGGATTGCTTAAAGATAATAAAATGAGATTCATTTTAATTGTAAGAAAAGGTAATTGTTACATTTTGATGACATTCTTAACCTAATCTTAACAGAAAAAATTATGTCTTTTTTATGCGGCAATAGCTGGAATATAAATGCTTCTGTTGAACCGAAATTACATGATTTTTGAAAAAAAAACTATAATATTTGTTTTACTATTACCGGAGAGAAAATCGGAGGGTGACCGTAAATATCTGCATTACCAAAGGTGTACAGATACCGACCGATTTTGATTATATATTAACCTTTCAAGCATGTATTTAAACTTGTAATTGAGTAGAATTTGAAAATAAAGCACTATCTCAAAGGAAAAAATGCTACGTATATAACAGTTAATTGCACATAAAGTTAATGTGTCCTTAATAAAGTCCTTATCCACTTTTAAAATGACAAAGGAGAATGGATGTAGGAGAATTTTAGTGTCAATCTTGAAATGAATAAAGACATATTCTATTCTATAACGTAGGGATATTATACAACTGTTTGAATTCCCTTGAATTTATATTTATGCATTATAAATACAAAGTTTCTGAAGATAGGAGTTGAATTCCTATAATTGGAGTTGATTTCCTCACTTATGAATGGTTGAATTTTATTCTCTTTATCCCTATTCTCAGTTATTTTTACTTATATTAGCATATTGACGTGAAATGCATTGTAGACCCTTAAAATTTTCAATAGTATTAGCATTCGCTTAAACAATAAATACTAAGAAATTTAATCTCAATGGTGGAAAAAATTCTCGTTATGAAACTTCATAATTGATAAAAGATGATATTCACTATAAAACTTATGATATTCGCTATAAAATTGAAGTTTACTTTCATAATGCAATATATAGGAAGCTAATGAAAATTATTATGTTTCAACTTTCAGTAAGATCGATTGAGAAAAGAGCCAACGATTACTACTTTTAATTTCGTTATGTATACATGTTTAAAATCTTACTTTACTTGTGAAATGAGCTTATTTAGAATATGATGTTATCTATAACCTTTTTAATTTATGTTAAAGTTGCCTAAGACCCATTAGTTTTAGCAAAGCTAAAACCTCCTACAAAAAGGTACATACGCCTTAGTTTTAGGCAACCGGAGAAGCAGAGCGCCTGAATCTATGCAACTCAACATTCAAATGTGCGTTGCGGATAGCAAACGTTCAGGCGCACAATTGCCTCCTTTTATTGCATATATCTATTGAGTATTATTTTGGGGAAACATGCCTTTATTATAAATATCTTCAGTACGCTTACTTTTTTGCTTAAGTTCACTTATTTTCCATTAGCTACCATACGGTAGCTTAGACAAATGGTGTGACACTCTCAGCTCTAAATTCTCGCTTAAAAAAATCCCTGATATTCTAAACTGTTCAGATAAAGAACTTATCATCCATAGTCTTCCTATACCTGTCCTTAATATACCTGTTGAAGTTAAATTTAAACTCTACTTTTAGAAACCTCTCACAAGTTTTTGTCGATATCGATAAGACTGTGTCCTAGGTTTCTAGTTGATATTTTACTTTCAATAGCTCAAAATCTTAAGAATCTACTAAATCGGAAACCTTTTCGCGGAATGTAATATCTTTTAATTTTAGCATTAAATATGTTTTCTCTTGCCAAAAGGTTTAAGGGGATGTGTTTATATGTAATTGTTGATACGGAAAAGAGTCGGGGAACTCTACAAACTCCTACTTTCTAGTATCAGACCCGTTAATCGTAAAAGGTTCAGAGGATTCGTATGAAATGTTGGATACATGTCTATATAAGTGAAACGTGTGGTAGCGATTGACATGAAAAGGAAGGTTTTCCTCGTCCTTATATCTAAGCAATGGAGAAATGGAAAGGATATTACAGAAATGTCACATGTAATGAACTCTTTATCCAATTCCTTAAATAACTAAACGGAGCTTTTGGATGAAGATTCAAGATTAAAGTACTTAAGCTCTTATATTTGCCCAAATTACGAAAAGAAGGGTATTTGGAGAAGGTGAAGCGGTTCTTGTGTTTGAGAAACCATTCTTTCTTGAAGTGGAAAGAGCTCTAAATATTTGAACAAGGATAGAGAAAGCAGAAGAGGCTTTTATTGAAAAGGAAAAAATGGAGAGGACTTGCTCAAGATAATAGACACATATTAGCAAAGATATAGGCTAGAGTGGTCTGCGTGGATGTGATGTATGCGTTCTATGAACGGAAAATATCCCATTAATGAAATGTTTTGAGATTAATGTTTGTTGGTCCTAAATCGGATAAAACATCCATGTTTTAGCCGGGGGAAAACAAAAGGGACCAAATGCGATGAGAGGCGATATCATGCTGAAAGAGGACTTACAAGAGGCGGAAGTAGGGGTGGAAAAAAATTGCTGGAGGAAATGATTGAGGGAAGACTTCTGGAAATGAAAAAAGAGGGTGGAATAAGAAAGCCTTTGTTGGTGGAATCAGAAAAAAATCAATTATATGAAAGGGAAATGAATTGGAATAGATAGTGAAGAGGTTTCAGAATGATTTTACTTACTTTCGTAAAGTAATTTCATACCATTCATGAATATAGGACGTAAGATGATTTCTCGAAGGAAGTGATTCCGTCCTGATACCGGGTTGTATTCATATTGAAGTCCTTCGAGAGTAAAGTTTCGAACATTGAATCGTTAAATCATAATCGGGAGAACTTCTAGTTCTTTTCATTAAAATATTTTGACAGTAAAAGAATCATTCGTTAGGAAGGTTTGTAAAATTCCTATTGAAGAATTGGGCCGTATTTATTTTAGCCAACTGCTCATGAAAGCATACTCCAACATTATGCTAGAAATTTAATATTGATATCATAATCGGCTATTTTTAGTGAGACGTCGGCTGTGTGATAACCAAACGCTTTCCAATTATATATATAATCTGAGCTTCTCGTTGCCTTGTTACACCTACGTATTTAAGGATATATCTCTTTAATCGGTCCTTCGGCCTTCTTCATGGTCTCTTCACATCTCTTGCTGTCCAGTTGAGAATTTCTGATGTCCATCGGTTGTCGTTTCTCCTCGCAACATGACCTGCTCACATCCATTTCAGTGATCTTAAAGAAAAAGAAAATTGGAACACGGGTGTTCATGAATTAGAGGTTTAAAAATACTCCGCAAACCGTATTTCGGCAAGCGGAACTCGCGCTAAGAGACAAACGGGAAGCTCCGGATTACCGATTTCTGGGAAGTCCCAATGATCATTTCAGACACAAAGCCTCCATCGTCAGGGTGTCTCCACAAAGGAAGTGAAGTCAGTGTGACTTCTTTTGTGGAGACACCCTGACGATGGAGGCTTTGTCTCTGAAATGATCATTGGGACTTCCCAGAAATCGGTAATCCGGAGCTTCCCATTTGTCTCTTAGCGCGAGTTCCGCCTGCCGAAATACGCCTTATGGAGTATTTTTAAACCTCTAAATGATCTTATCTTACCTATGATATCTGTCACTTCTGTCATCGTCCTCGCCCAGGTGTTTCGTTTCCCCTCTCTTGAGGGACACGTAGCAATGAACATATGGGATCGTTTAGTAAATATTCGAGCATAAAGGAACAGATAAGGGATAATTTGCCTACTCACCTAATTTCCCCAGCGTATAAGAATAAACCCCAGTGTCGGAAACATTTTCGCCTCACCTTTAGAAAAGTAACGACCAACTTACAATAGACTATGAAGTCGCTCGGGAAATGCGGATGAGGAAAATATCCGCAGAACGATATGAATAAGGAAATCCATAGAGGAATTAGAGTGAGAGGGAGAGAATTTTATACGAAGGAATAGAAGTTTAATTGGATTTTAGGAGAACGAAGGAAGACACGAAAGGGCTGGCGCCTTTTAATAGGAAGAAAAAAATATTTGACTTAAATGGATAAGGCGTTCCCGCGCTGTCTCTCCTCCTTTGCGTGGAAGTGGAGTTTCGGGCGCGGAAAAATACTCTCGAGCGCAAAGGAAAGCATTCGGGAAAGAAAGGCGGAATTATATAAGAATGAGGGCGCGAACGGAGAGGTGTGAAATGGAGGGTTTAATGGTCATGCGATGGAAATCGCGGAAGAAAATGAGAAAGAAGGAAAAATACAGGGGTGGAGGAGAAATGGCGCAGGGATAGAAGGGATTGCATGGATAAAGAGAGAGTGAGAGAGAATGGTGATGGGGGAAAGTGTGTGGAAGGCAATGAAATATCATGGGAACTGCCGAGTTAGGGAAATACGAGAGTTTGGAAGGGGGAAAAGGACGCGGATGGTTGGAGATTTGGAATAAGGAGGAGATAAAGAACTGAGAAGACAAGGAAGGTGAAGGAAATGAAAGAGGAGTAGAGGTAATGTCCAAGAATAACAATCGATGATGAAAAGGAAGGTAAAGGGGAAAATTGAATAGAAGTAGGGAGGAGTTGAAGAAAGAGAAGATGGTTGATAACAATGCCCAAATAAAGTAGTCTATGTAATAGTTACGTTTTAATTGATGGGGAGATTTCGCCTACGAATCGCACTCATGGTATAGTATTGTTGAAATCCTTTCGATAGCCGAGTTTTCGCACGCGAGCCGCCACCGGGAATTGAACCCGGGTCCGTTTTAACCGAAGTTGAGCTCGTTACCCATATGGCTACACGGGAGCCTATATTAGCACTTATATTTTTGATCGATACCTTAGGAGAACACTTATAAATACCTTAAGTGAGATTTGGAATCTTAATATATGCCAGATCGCTATGCCGCTATCGCTACCGCCGCTGATAGTCTACCTTGTGTAATTCTGTAACTCACACTTCTTGTCGCATAACAGAACACAATTTACTCACAATGACAACAATTTTTGTTTTCATTTTTAATTTAAACAGGAGAAAAGGGAACGACTAAGGCTGGATTAAATAACTATCTTTATATTCATGATATCCTATTAAAAACAAAATGAACCGCCTCATAAAGTGTATATTATATGCGAAATTCTAAGAGCTTAGCAACCGCGGCTTCTGAGTGTACTCGGTAACTAAGGATAACGCACTTATTAATTGAAGTATAAGTTTAAGTGGTATTTATAGAAGTAGATGTAGTTTGCTGGCGAATTGTGGGATGAAATAAATTGAGGAAATACAAAGGAAGGTATAAAGACAGTATTTCATGGATTATATGTTATATAAACTGGGCATGGAATAAATCTGACAAAAATGAGACTCAGGGCCGAATATTCAGTCACCACTCGAGCAAGTGTAGAATCGCCACTCCGTTGAGCGAAGTTGCACTCAGTTGAGTGTTGCCGTATTTATAGCAAAGAACTCCACTCGGCTCAACCGAGTGCAGCCTCAGTGACGTATAAAGATTACTGGTGACGTCTCCTACGCGAGAAATTCATCCAACTGCCAGGATTGGGTTGCGTTTTTCTCTTTTAAACAGACAGACTTTATTCTTCTACGCAGCTGACGTCACTTGTAACCGAATAATTTGCCACATAAAATATTTCATGCGAAGTAAAAGGTTAGAGATAAAATTAAACTTGTTGTTGTAAAATTAGGAATGAATCACGTAAAATTAATCCCCCACATATAGGAATTTTTATTCAATGTAGCGAATAAACAAGCTCACCTTTTCTTATTAAGTATCCCTTTCAGTATTTTTTCTCACTATTGTACTCCACGTCATTAATATAGATATAATTAGAGGATTATGACTAAATTAATTAATTACGACGTATTTCTTTTTTAGAAAGTAATCCAATTATTGAATACCATTTCCGTTTCACGAAAAGTAATTAATTTCAAACGCTCAATTATAAGTGGAAGCCGATTACGTAATCTAATTACTTTCAATGTGACTACAATTTATTAAGTACCAATTTAAGGTATTTACTCCTATTTGCGGAACACAACCATTGTGGAAATGTCTTTCGACAGTTTCACTGCGGCCGAGGAAGATTACCTGAGTAATCTATTTGCAGAACACAATACAATTTTGGAAAGTAAGAAAAGAATACTGTTTCAACTTCAGCTAAATTAAAAGCTGGATGAAGGTAAGAAATA
>KZ308861.1:174681-184921 GCA_000376725.2 Ladona fulva | reverse complement strand
TAAACGTATAAAATATTTCAAAAATATATTCATATGGGATAGAAAAAGAAGGGAGAATAAGTTTGGTCATTCCAAAATGCTGAGTAGTGGAAGATCGAAAGATATCATAAAAATATCACAAAATCACACATGAAGTAAAGCAGGGTACAGAAAGAGGACACAACTAAACAACGATAAAGTATATACGTAAGAGAAAGAACAGGGAGGCGGAAAAAAAAGTCGAATAATGAAGATAATAATAAAACGTCCTTATATTAGCAAGATTTATATTAAAAATTTCCCCTTCCAGTTACACCATAGTCATGTTATTTGTACAGTTTTTAATTTGAAATTTATTTTTAGAAAGTTATGCTTAAAATGTATACGTGGATTTATTGGATAAAACAACTATATGAAATATGGAATAGTACCGTAAAAAAGTACAATTTCAATAATAGAATGTAATGGTTCATAACTATACAAAATTCATAGAATATCCGGAAATAAATAATGGTCGATGTAGATAAATTATAGTTGACTGATATTCATAAAAAATTGTAATGCTTGAAATATTTGATCAAATGTGAGAAAAATCAATTGACAATAAATAATCCAAAACAGCATTGCATTTAGAAAAAAGAAGGCGAGAGGAAAGTAGGAATTGGCAGGCAATAAAATCAAAAGAAATAAAATGGAATGATGAGAATTCTACCATGTAACTTTTGTGACGGAAAGAAATTAAAGAAAAAAGAACTAAAGGACAAAATTGTGTATGAAATAAATAATATTCATGCTAAAAACGACTAATAAAAGAAATGTTAAACATTTTCGAACACACTTCCAATGTCTACTGAAACCTTCCAATATGAGTTACACCTCCCGCAATCTCTCTAGCGGAGAACTTGGGAATTGCTTCGTTGTGTTACTATTTCGGCTACTCGTCTTTGTTTATTTGTTTACTTTACTAAACAAGTTTTGACCCAACTCAATCCAACCTCACCCAACACGTAATATGATAGCTGATCACTTTTGGGCAGTGGTACATAAAACCATTCCGGTAAAAAAAATAGAAGAGCACCGAAATGAGATAAAAGAGGAGAACAAGATAAAAAGTAGAGAAATTAAATGATGGAAAAGCAAAGAGGAAGGGGGACGAAAGAAGAAAATTTAGAAATTACATTTAGGAAATATTCGGAACGTATTCAGACTAGTTTGAAAGAACGCTAAGTTTTGCTATGAAAATGACAATCATTATTCGGGTCAGAATTAAGGCTAAGAAATATAAGATGCGAGAAAATCGCAGGAGATAGGGCTAAAAGAGGAATCGTAGATGGAGAATGAAACAGAAAAAGACGAAAAGATTTTAGTGGAGAAGGAAGTAGGTATGGAAAAAATAGATGTAGAAACCCAGACACGACGAAATACGTCAAGAAGCAGTATGGAATAGAGACTAATGGTTCCGGAAGAAAAATGGGAGGATGGAAATAGCGCAGATAAAGAAAGAGAGGAAAGGAAAAGATAAAAATAGAAGGGGAAATAATGAAATATTGAATGAATGGGAGAGAGAAAAGTCAGAAGGATGAAAGCGGATGTGAAGAATGCCAATAGGAAAGGGGAGAGAATGACTGAGAATAAGAAATGATACACGAGGGGAAGTTGGAGAAAGGAAAGGTAGAAGAAGAGATAGGGTAAGGGAATAAAAGGCACAGCGAGAAGGAAATCTCTTGGAGAACTCTTCGATTTGTCAGAGCCAATTGGTTTCGGAATGTTTCTTACCTCCGCATTCGAGAAAGTATTTGGGTCTAACGCCCGAAGGCCTAGGATTAAATGTGAAATATTCAAAAGAGGAATTGATATACATCACCTGTTTTACTGCCTCTTATTTCATTATCTTGTCCCGTACTCTCTGGAAAGTCGATCAGACATAAATGTCCGATACATTTCATTAGTAATTGAACGATAAATACTGAGAACACTTTACTTTGTGCTCAAACATACCTAATGTTAATCTAATATGTCCATGCTCTACTTTGTAGAACGACGCCATACTAAATAAGTAGGAAGGAACACTTGGTAATTTCCACAGAAAATATTTTTTTAATTGGCTTTTAATTTAGTTTCGTCTACATGCAAACATCCAAACACCAAATAAAAACTATTTTCTGTGGACATCACCAAATGTTCTTTCCAACTTCTTTAGTACACCTAATGTAAGGTATTGTTGAATTGGGTGCTCTTACGTAACCCATAGTTACCAATATAATTGAAGAGGCTGCTGTCTGTGACAGAGGAAGAATATATATCCCTAAAAAGGTAATCGCGATGTGATCTTCATTAGAGGGATGTATGAATCGATTAATTTCCAAACTATTTTCTAAAGTTCCTCATTTCCTCCTTTACCTCGTAAAATGCTGAATTTCCAATTCCAAAATTCTTTCCGTTGGCGTGATTTTTTTATCTCAGTCTTTGTACGAAAATTTTAAGCTAAAATAATTCGCTGAGGAATACGAAATATTAGGATATGTAAGTAAAAGTCTGATTATTTAAATGAAACATCTTCACTGTTAAATTCATTTCTAAAGGCCATTTTTTGCAATGGTGGCCGGCGACGAATTTCTCACTTTTTCCTGTTCTGCATTTTGATAGGATTACAGAAAACAATCTTGCGTGTCCGAGGTTAAACAGATGTGAGAAAGCGAAATGACTGGGACTCGAACCCAGGTCTCCCACTTTCCGGGCAGGTATTATAAACTACTGAACTTCCATGTCACGTCTCTTCCACACTGTTTAGAAATGTGGGAGACCTATGTTCGAGTCCCAGTCGTGTCGTATTTTTTTTAAATCTCTTGATCCTTGGGGTTTAAAGCGCACACCTCAATTTGCTAAGTAAATTCCTTATTCTTTCCCTTAACTATTGGTACATTAGTAGGATGTGCTAGAATAAAATGTTCAGTAATGTGTATGGAAACTGATACTTCATCGCCTAAGAAATAAATCATCAAATATATTCGATTAACGGGCACAAATACACCAAATAAGGAGCTATTCATTAAAAATGTAACGAAAGGATGTTCGAGCCTGAAAAATTAGAAAAAAATAAGGTTTTTAATGGCCTCTATTTGTGATAAACCAAATTATACTTTCCTAAAATTAACGAAGTTCATGCATTTTAGCAAAACATATATTAAAACCTTTGGAATTTATATCCACCTTTTGGTGTACACATTATTGCAGGACTGTATTTATCTCCCATAGTAAATTTNATACGATTAGCATCAAAACGGTTCAATCGTTAAGAGATGGAAAGAAAGGTTATGTCAAAACCGACGTCCAAATGCCACGTTGCCATATTTCCTCCATTCCAACCGAATTCTATTTGAAAGCATATCGGCGGATTATTCTCGGAGAACCTTTTCTTTTCGAAATACGAGCGATAGAACTTCGTGCTTCGATTTGACGCGATTATTCTGCGACACCTTTTCCACGAGCACTAAAGGAAAGATTGAAAGCGAATATGAAACATTTTTTATTGTATCTCTCTTCTTTTTTAAAGGGGGGAATGAAAAAGGAAGAAAACTTCTCCCCTTCAGGGTCACATTTCTGGAAACCGTCCAGGATTTAGGATCGGAAGAAAAAAAATTTAGAGTCGCCCGGGTCATTGAGAACTTAGATGTGGCAACACCGCGGGAGATGGGTTGTGTATATGAGATGAAAAAGAGGCGGAACTCACGGTAAGACACGTTGAGGAGGGGCAGTGGGTTAGGGGGGCGTGGGTGAAGCAAAAGAGAGTGTAAGGTTTGGAAAAATTGGTGAAAGTAGAGCATCGATTAGATTATGAGACCCGTGTCGGTGATATAGGCGGGGGTTTGGCCCCTCCCCCTCCGTCTCGAACACCCTTCCTTTCTTTTCATTCTCGCGTCAAATCGAGTTTCCTTTTACGCCCGTCCGCTCTTTTGCTATCGGCGCTGGGGTGGGATCGAAAGAGGGGTGAGTTTGGATGTACGGGGTTCTAAAAGGGTGGCCATATCCCGGGTTTCGATCACGGTTACCAACACCCCAGGTGAGATACGCGGTTGTGGGATTTTCGAAATCGTTCCCGCGGTGAGTTTGCTGTTTACTAAATTCGCCGCGGTTGGTTGTTAGTTGCCCCGGGAAACGGGAGCGATAAGGGCATTAAGCGTTATTGACTGTGAAGCTGAGTCTATCACGACGTCACTACCAGTGCGATTTGTTCGCCTGTGCTCGATCTCTCATCGATTTGCGGAAATAGTTGAAATGTCTCATCTGGGTGTGAAGTGTTACGAATTGCATTTTTACGGCGTCTTTGTACGTGCGGGATCGATATTTTGAAAAGCCTTGTTTTTTAAATGAGTCATTCTTGATTCATTTAGAATGTTACGATCGTTTACGGAGTACTCCCCAGAGATATTAACTCAACCATCAGAGGTATCTTCTATTTTAGAATGTAAGGACAGTTGAAATAAAACTCATGGTATAGGAAAATAAGGGATTTGGTAGCGTCTGAAACGGGAGATACATAAACGGGTTTTGCTGCATATTTTTATTGAATTTCTAACATTATCCTACATTAGTAAGATTTTCTTTTATGATATTTAAAACCTTTTCTAACTTAAATTTCCTATGTGATATATCCATTGTATTTTCAACTAATATAATAGATTTCACTTTACTTTGCTTTAAATTCTCGCATCAGATAGGTACGATATACTTGCTTCATAAGATACGATATTTAGTAATCCTACACATTGATTCATAGCAACAGCTATGTAAAAGTTCCCTACCAATCATTCTCCCTTGATAACTTTTGGTTATTCTTTTTTCATAAACGAATTAAGTTTCATTTCTTTATTATTTATTTTTTTCCGCCATGAGCGATTCAAATTTAATTTTTTAACCATGAATCCAATTCTTTAATTTCAGGATATGTTTCTACATTGATTGCAACTTTCAGAACTTCAACTATAACTAACTGAAACACCGATAAAATTCATAATTTTGATAGATATGACTTTGAGAAACGCACGACTTTTGATGTTTCAGTATAAAAAGATATATGTATTTCATGAAAAAACTTTTCCAAATCCCACAAAAGTAATTTGTACAAATTTTGTCATTAAAGACTAAATGATCATGAAGTTCTAACAGGTATCGCTTAATACTATTCATTTTAACTGAAAAAAGGAACATAGTTATGAAGCAGATTTCGTTATTGCTCCATTACATCTTTGACTGTATTTCGGACNGACAAAAATGAGACTCAGGGCCGAATATTCAGTCACCACTCGAGCAAGTGTAGAATCGCCGCTCCGTTGAGCGAAGTTGCACTCAGTTGAGTGTTGCCGTATTTATAGCAAAGAACTCCACTCGGCTCAACCGAGTGCAACCTCAGTGACGTATAGAGATTACTGGTGACGTCTCCTACGCGAGAAATTCATCCCACTGCCAGGATTGGGTTGCGTTTTTCTCTTTTAAACAGACAGACTTTATTCTTCTACGCAGCTGACGTTACTTGTAACCGAATAATTTGCCACATAAAATATTTCATGCGAAGTAAAAGGTTAGAGATAAAATTAAACTTGTTGTTGTAAAATTAGGAATGAATCACGTAAAATTAATCCCCCACATATAGGAATTTTTATTCAATGTAGCGAATAAACAAGCTCACCTTTTCTTATTAAGTATCCCTTTCAGTATTTTTTCTCACTATTGTACTCCACGTCATTAATATAGATATAATTAGAGGATTATGACTAAATTAATTAATTACGACGTATTTCTTTTTTAGAAAGTAATCCAATTATTGAATACCGATTCCGTTTCACGAAAAGTAATTAATTTCAAACGCTCAATTATATGTGGAAGCCGATTACGTAATCTAATTACTTTCAATGTGACTACAATTTATTAAGCACCAATTTAGGGTATTTACTCGTATTTGCGGAACACAACCACTGTGAAAATGTTTTTCAACAGTTTCACTACGGGCGAGTAAGATTTCCGAGAAATTTATTTGCAGAACACATTAAAATTTTGGAAATTAAGAAAAGGATACTGTTTCAACTTCAGCTAAATTAAAAGCTGNTTATGAAGCAGATTTCGTTATTGCTCCATTACATCTTTGACTGTATTTCGGACAGAAATCTGTAACATAACAATTTGCAATTAATGTATTTATTAATTTTTCTAATTAATGTATTTAGGTGTAGAAATCTGGAATACATTTTAGTGCTTTAATAATGATTCACAATAAGAAAAACAATACTTAAATATTAGTTCTCAAGCGTTTAAGTCCCAATTACAAAGAGAACACCGAAGCTATTCTCTAAATAAAGGCGAACTCCTGAACGAATTGCCTTTTTAGCTGAAGTATCATTCATCTTCTATCTAAACGGAGAATTACATTTTTCTAAGGAAAAGGGACACGGCTGTGTGATTTCATTAGAAGTTTGAGAAAACCCCCAAAAAGCTGTAGCTTGCAAGCAAAACAAACCTAAGCCACCACTGTTTGGCATTTGGTAGATTGCCTGCAAGGTTTTAGTAATAGCTTGCTTAACTAACTTTTGGGAGCTTTTTTTCAAAACTCTAACAGAGTAGCGAGTTTAAAAAGGCATATTCGTTAGCCAAGAAGCATTAGAAGAAATTGCCCATAGTCCCCATTATACTTATATGATTTTAAATATAGCAGAAAAAAATAAATGTTGCTGACTTTTGCCGGTTTTTTTACTGGTTTATAAGTATTTGGGTGGCGGCAAATTGTTTCCGAAAAATATACGTTTTCTAGCGCACTTAATAAACGTATCTTTAAATCAATTTTGTCGAAAAAGTTTAAAGTTGTCTCGATGTAAGGAGATTGAGATGAAATTCAGAGGCATTATTATAAGTTATTTGACGAAGAAAACAAGATATATACTTTCCTAAAATTTCACGATCTACGTGGTGATAGATGTGTATGTTACAGCTGCCTAACTGATTTTCAGTTGTAGTTATTGCATAAAAAATTGCTTAGTTGTGATCACGGTCGGAAACGTATATATTGTTATAGAGCAAAAACAAACAGACAGTCTCTTCCGATTCCCTGTGACGTACTTTTGGCGTTTCACTTGTCAGTAACTATTATGAAGTCTATGTAACTTAACTAATCATCGCAAATAGGCAGCGCAATGGTAATATTGTTGACTATATCAGTCATTTGCGATAAGATTTTCATAACATTTTAAGCGCTCGTCGTTACCCCATATTGACAATTTCAAGTGCCTTTTCTCGTGAAGAATCTCATACGATTAGCATCAAAACGGTTCAATCGTTAAGAGATTGAAAGAAAGGTTATGTCAAAACCGACGTCCAAATGCCACGTTGCCATATTTCCTCCATTCCAACCGAATTCTATTTGAAAGCATATCGGCGGATTATTCTCGGAGAACCTTTTCTTTTCGAAATACGAGCGATAGAACTTCGTGCTTCGATTTGACGCGATTATTCTGCGACACCTTTTCCACGAGCACTAAAGGAAAGATTGAAAGCGAATATGAAACATTTTTTATTGTATCTCTCTTCTTTTTTAAAGGGGGGAATGAAAAAGGAAGAAAACTTCTCCCCTTCAGGGTCACATTTCTGGAAACCGTCCAGGATTTAGGATCGGAAGAAAAAAAATTTAGAGTCGCCCGGGTCATTGAGAACTTAGATGTGGCAACACCGCGGGAGATGGGTTGTGTATATGAGATGAAAAAGAGGCGGAACTCACAGTAAGACACGTTGAGGAGGGGCAGTGGGTTAGGGGGGCGTGGGTGAAGCGAAAGAGAGTGTAAGGTTTGGAAAAATTGGTGAAAGTAGAGCATCGATTAGATTATGAGACCCGTGTCGGTGATATAGGCGGGGTTTTGAGGGTCGTTTCATAGTCTTTCACCGGTTAGGAATCGGGTCGCCGTATTCATTTCGAATCGGATGTCGTCGCCCAGTGTCTCCGACCTGAAAAGCTCCAGAAGTGATGCGAGGTTCGAAATGTAGATGGGAAGGGTAAGAAAATTTGAAAATGAAATGTGTCGTTTTTTGGAGGTGAAAGTGTATAACAAGTTAAACATCTGAGTATGTTGTCAAGGAAACTATGGGAATATATTCTATGGAGAGAGTCAACGGATTTAGCTCTGAAATTTATATTAATATTGAGATGATGAGTTGACAAATTTCCGAACTGTACTGACTACAAAATCTTCTGAAAATGGCGACTCATCCTTCACATCTGGTTGATCACCACCTGTTGATAGTTTTCCTATTAGTAATCCAATTGTACTGAGCACAAAAAACTTTTCAGGTTATCTGTCGTTGAGTGTCGTAAAGTTCAACTATGAAATAGATAACGTTGTATTTTTAAATAAAACAAAACTGTTCGCCTATTGAAAGAAAGAATGCTCAGTACTTTCCACTCCAGGTTTTTATTCTACTAGTTTCTGCAACGAGTTGGCGTCTTCAACTTAATATGTCAACTTGTCGAATAGAAACTTCCTGTGGAATTTATTAAGTATTATTTCTTTCAATATGTGTATTGAGTTCCACAAAGTCAAGCTTAGAATTTTACAAATCCGTTCCTTACACAATACAACTGCATTAAGGCCTCCATTATTCAACATAGTTCATCTACACTACCAATATGTTAGTTACACCCCTTGCCATATGCCAAAAGACGGATTGCATGGTATTTATGTAGATGTGTAATACTTCGACATCTTATAGCCAGCCTCGATAGAGGGCCTGCGCGGATCATTGGTTTATTGTTTTACCCTAACAGTCCCCAGTTCGACTCCAGACTAGTCAAAGCGTTTCGGTAAGAGCGAGTTAAGTCCACTTTTATCGCTCGCATTGTTTCTTTCTTTCCCAAAATTAAATTTATGATAAACTGTATGAGGTAGAAGTAATTTTAGCATTTCCTAAGTTCACAATGAAAAGTCACCGAGTCCAATTATTGACAGGTTAGGAGAGTTACCTAATCAGCTCGATTTCACACATTACAGGGGGGCAGTTTTTTGCTGCATTTTCATGAGTAAAAAGGTGATTTAAAAAGTAATCTATCACTTCAGGGACGGAGACCTCGGGGAGATTTAGCAAAGAAGACTTTTAGCAAAAATCTAGCGTTCTGAGAAATTTTTGCCGTGTTCAACTCTATGGTTACCGATGGATTTGTATTTATATTCCTTTTGAAGACTTTAACTGGTCAATTTTTGCATTTTTGTTTTTATTCTCAGTTTTAATCTTTCGTGTACACGCATGTGCATGCAGAATTGAAAAGTGAAAGTCCAACGACGTTATCCCACAAAGAGTGAAGCGACAGAATGTTCTTTCAGTTGAGTAAATATTTATTCCTCCGTCTCATTAGTTACGTTAACTATATCATGTTTACGTAACAGTCTATTAAACCACAATTAGTATTGTATTTATCAATGTTTGTTCTCACGTCGGTAATTATTGGGAAATTTGGCTATTAATTTATCATAAATTCAATATCACATCGTGGGTTGGCCAAAATACTGTGAGTAAAACTTTGAACAGGTCCAAAATAAACTAATTATGAAAATATGAATCATCTGTGAAAGTGTACGAAGAGATTTATTCCCATAAATTTTATGTAGTATTTATTTATAGTTTATATAGGCCTGTATGCGTCTTTGGGAATAGCTTTTTATTTGAATGGGGTAGTAGATTGGCTATTTTTCCCAATACTCATCCAACAGCACTTGAACAAAGTAAATAGATTTCCCCTTTCTATACTGATTTACGTTTAAGGTGCGGACGGATCGGTATTTTTCCTCATATTCATACTCAGTGTTTCGCACGTAATGATTTATAAATCCTCATGCGATCGACGTATTACCTGCGGACCACTTCAGAGCAACCTTGAAAATTTTTCGTACCTTTCTCTTGAAATCTTCCTTTGTAAGGTTCTCTAGAGTCTTAAAATATTTCGCTAAAGTTTTTCGCATTTTGGAAATAAAAGGTAACAATATTAAAATACTTGGACGCATGTGGAAAAAATCATCCAAATCAACCCTACAGAGTAACAGGGTATAATTATATCTATGATGAATTTTATTGGTCTTTTATTGCTGTTTTTTAGTCTTTGTTTATTGATTCTTGTGGAATTTTTGTAATGCAAATTATTTACTCTCACAAGCTGGCTTCATCAAACATGTTTCAAAAAACTCAACCGGTTATCGGGTGATCACCGTCTTAATGACTATATATATATATA
>KZ308861.1:162692-174220 GCA_000376725.2 Ladona fulva | reverse complement strand
ATTTTTATTGGCCAGGTTTTACATGCACTGGTAAAATACTTGCTGAGATTTAGTCATTTGTTTGACCCCCTACCACGGCCTTCTAAATTTAGAGTTATATACCAATTGTTTTGAGAAAACCGTGAAGTTTGTACCCCTGTTTGAACTTGCATGGTTTAGTAGATTAATAATAATAACAACAACAAGGAAAATTGTCAAGTATTCCGAGTTAGCAATAGAAGAAAAAGGATGAAAATTAAAAAATGTAACCATAGTTACATCAAAAACAGAAGTATTATGAAAAACACTGGCAGCCAGTTTAGAAAAGTTGAACGTTGAAATCAACCTACATGTAATTAAAAAAATCAGTAATCCTGGATACCTGCCACTTAATTAGAACATTTTTCAATGAAGATTAACGATTTTTGTGATCGAATGGAACTTGACATCAGTCCGTTCCCATAACACCGTCACTTTGTGGCGAGAACGAAGATATGATAATAATAATAAGAGAAGAATGCAACATCAGTCATAACAACCTGATTCCTCTCTTCACGTCGTCATAGATACGCTTATTTAGATCCTCAAACAGTTCGCTAAGACTCCGATTCTTGTTTTTCGCGTCCTTTCCAAAGGAAAAAAAAGACGAAGGAAACAGCGGCCTGACAAGCTCCCGCAGCGTCGTTCGGTCGCTATAAAAAGCCCAGTTG
Source organism: Ladona fulva (assembly GCA_000376725.2). Lineage (NCBI taxonomy): Eukaryota > Metazoa > Arthropoda > Insecta > Odonata > Libellulidae > Ladona > Ladona fulva. The sequence continues at coordinate 173,531 of KZ308861.1, read as the reverse complement.
ATACAGTAATAAAGTTCGCAGACGGATCTTTACGCGCGTAAAATATGACGGTCGTAATAATCTCGGCTGCGAAGTTGGAAAGAATAAAAGAAAAACGACAAAACACACTTGGACCTGAGAGAGAGAGAGAGAGAGAAAAAAGATTGGTCCGAAAATACACCCACCCGCCCCCGGATATTATGCACGTTGCCGAACACGGGTTCCCACACGCCGCCTGGCGATAAAAGACGGAACTAATGCACGTGAACGGTTATTTACATTTAGGAAAGGTTATTTTGGAATGAAAAAATGGCACAGATGTGCTGTTATTTCGATTCGCCGAGGGAACACAAATTGAATTTTTCCAGCCGTTCCGGGCGGCGAGTATCTTTTTCTTTTTTTTTTGACTGATCTGAAATTAATCCGGGAAATGTTACCCGGAGTCGGTTCTAATCGAATGGGGCGACATTCGTCATTCCGCCGTCGTCGTTTGATGGGCCGTACACAGAAATGATGGAGTTCTTCCCGTCTGTAGACTGAAAATGTCCCGAATCTATTAACTCTCATAGGGAAATTAACCTTGTCGCCCATATGTTTGCCGTCAATTCAACATATGGAAAAGTGGCACTATTATTCAAACAGTTTTGAAGATAAAAATGTGTAAAGCAATTCAATGAAAAACACGTTGGCTTTTATATTATAGTTGTTCATCTTCAATGTACCGATTTGAAAGTCAATACTTTGTTTATTTTTGACGTTTTTAGGTATAGCCACTGAGGTCGTGAAGGTATGTGGGCTCTTGAAATATTATACACTAATTGAGAACAAATTTGTGTGGGATTATTAAGCAAAAACGGTAACTCGCGTAAACCTTCCTTTATACATTATAATGAACACTTTAAAATTTTGAAAGGAAACTCCTTAGAAGACTTTGGTCATTTACAGATTGACAAAGGATCATTAATTTCGTGTTTACGATGCTTGGATCAAAGAAAATCTTCCAAATATTCATTAATTTACACAGATATCTCGGCTAACGAACATAATTCGTCCCAACACCACATTCGCTCAGCCAAAATCTTCGTTGACCGAAACGTGATGTCATCAGACGTTTCTTTGCACGCTGTTTCTAACATGACTCATTTGGGTTGACGGGTGACCACTATGTGAGGTGATCTGATGATCAAAGACATACAGACGAAAAAGATAAGATACCGGAATAGCCCGACCGTTCATATTTGCTGTTTTACGCTAGGTCGCGCATCCACTTAAACGTTCGTTAGCCGAATCCATATTCGTTAGACGAGTCCTAATAGCAGCGAAAAAATCGCCGTTATCCGACAAATTCGTTAGCACGGTCGCTCTTTATCCGAGACATCGCTGTACTTTAGTCAAAATAAATCAAGTGAAAATTCAGAATGAAAAACTGTACAACGTTTTTTCGTAACGCAAAAAAAAGGGTTGTCTAAAGCACTGTCCACGGGTTGGAGTGCAACTTGCGGAAGGTTAAAAGAAGGTATGCCATACCTCTCCAAGATAATAAATTTCCATTTCAGGAAGTCGTAGCGTTTGTTTGAAAGAAGGCACAGTATATAAAAATCGTCATACAATCATTCCCTAAAATTATCCTTTTTTGACTAACACTTCGTTACTGTACTGAATTGATTGTTACTACGTTTGCGAGCATGATTTCAATTTCAATTGTCTAATTAGATATATGCTAAGAATATATATTCTGTTTGGCGTAGGCAAACTATACAGAAATAGCTTTGCGGAAATACGAAATACTTCTACGAGGATATGATAGTCTAAATGAAGAAGACATAAGTGGTCCTAATACTCGATGAAGTTTTCTAGTGTGGCCTTGTATTTGAAAATTATGGACAATATAGTTTATATTATTTGATATTTAGAATCCAGTGAAAGAATATCGGTATATGAATAGCCGTTTATAAAATCAAATAATACATCTTCAAGCTGTAATATATTTAGTACATCATGGAAAATTCTAATGTACTAAATGATTGCCATCATTGAAGTTTTAAAACACAATACTATGGAAAGCACTTGTAATTGTTAGCCCCGGGAGAAACGCCACCCGAAATACATATATGCAGATCTGGTGGTCAAACTGCCAGGCGCCCATAAGCTTCATCGTATGTATATATTTTCTTCAACGGGCTTTCAACTTCATACCGCTATCTTATCTACGCATATTTTTCTTTTATTCATCACATCACAAAGAAAGGCTCTATTAAATACAACTGTGTGCGAAGGTGATTTTATTCATGTTCTTGGCCAATCTACATACATCATTTTTACGGAAAATATGCCACTTCTAAACGTTGAAGTATTATGAAAAGCATTTTATCTTCTTTTAACATTATTGAAAGAGGATTATATTGCTGTATGTAAGATTTGACTTCAATATTAATAATTTCCCCTTTACCGATTGGCATTCCATTTATTGTTTGGTGTGAAATAGGTTTTCAAATAGTCATTTNGGCTAAACGCGAAAATCTTTCCGGTAAAACCGGACATGATGAATATTTGAGAATAAATCCAGTATGTTTCTGATGATACAGCAATATAATACATGCTGGAGTTCCGACCTATCATATACCTAACTGAATAAATGTTGAGGAAAAGAGTGAAAAATGTTCAGAGGATAAGGAGATAAAAATAAATGTCGAAAACAAATATAATTTTTTACAAAAATATGGGAGAAAACATTTCACAACTTGGAAAGTTTCGCGATCTTCAAGTTGATGCGCATGTAAGGTTGCCTAACTCCGATTTTCAGTAGCTAATTCTGCGTTAAAAATGCCTAGTTGTGTCAACGGTCGAACACGTGTCTATTATGTTTGAGCAAGGAACATGCCCTGGAAGTCTCGTGCGAGNCACTTGTAATGCTTAGACCCGGGAGAAACGCAACCCGAAGTACATATATGCAGATCTGGCTGTCAAACTGCCAGGCGCCCATAAGCTTCATCGTATGTATATATTTTCTTCAACGGGCTTTCAACTTCATACCGCTATCTTATCTACGCATATTTTTCTTTTATTCATCACATCACAAAGAAAGGCTCTATTAAATACAACTGTGTGCGAAGGTGATTTTATTCATGTTCTTGGCCAATCTACATACATCATTTTTACGGAAAATATGCCACTTCTAAACGTTGAAGTATTATGAAAAGCATTTTATCTTCTTTTAACATTATTGAAAGAGGATTATATTGCTGTATGTAAGATTTGACTTCAATATTAATAATTTCCCCTTTACCGATTGGCATTCCATTTATTGTTTGGTGTGAAATAGGTTTTCAAATAGTCATTTAAGACTGAAGAATGATCCTTGTCAATTTCAGAACTAGAGCATGTCTTTAATGTTCAACCGTAGTAGTTCTAAAACTAGATAGACATTTAGAAGTACAATTATGGAGTCCAATCATTATAATTGGATGCAGGGGCGTAACCACAATTTGTCCATGGAGGGTTTACAGCCATGGATTAATCACTGCATTGCCTACATTTCAAGGGCAGGAGTAACTCCGCCCAAAATCTAATAAAAATATAAACCTGTTTAATTTAACTGATTTTTTTAACAGCGGTATTTGTGTGGCATAATTGCGAGAGGCAATCATCTCACATTCTTTCGTTTATTGTTTACTCTGTTCTCATGGGGGAGAGGGGTTTGAACCCCCAAAACCACCCCTTTGGTTGCTCCTCTGATAGGATGTACTATGAACAATCAATTGTCATGGAAATTGTAACCAGTGGAAATTTCTTGCTGTAAGCAGTGACTCCCCTGGTTTTCCCAAGGTTGGTATTGCTGAAATTTGTGGGATCATGTTGGTATGCTGTAAATAGATTAAGTTCCCCTCCCATTCAAGCTGATCAGCCTGTTTTGTTTTCTTTGTCCCACAGAGCCGACAAACGCAGTCCGGGAAACTTTCAATCACACACCTGACATTCTAAGACTTAAACGCACACCACAAATCACTTTGCCCACAAGACATTCGCAAGAAGATAATAACTCCGGGGAAGAGCTCCACGCAAGACAACTTGGACATCTTGATAAGATGAGGGATAGTTCGGGAAGGAAAGTGTTTCCTTGAATTATGTAGAAAGTTATCCTTTAGTTGCCCGCAAGCGGATGATTGTAAGTCTCATATGCTTCTTCAAGCCCTGCAATTTGTATTACTTTCTCACGTCATACTATCTAAATTGCTTGAGTTCGCCGAGTTTTTATTCGTATCATTTGTCATCTGCGCTTATTTGTTTCAAACTTTTTTTAAGCGTAAACGCTTGTATTCTAGTATCTGCAGAGTAGATATGCTAACATTCGTTCATCAAGCTTGTGANATAAGGAAACCATTCCGCATAGTATTCTCAAAGTAGTTCCCTTCTTTTATTTTACAGCTGTCTGTTCTCTTCTGAGTCTAGAGCTCGTTTAAATTAAAGAAGGCTTTTCCATTTCGTATTTACTAATAATTCCAACGAAGGTGGTACCACTATGAGAAGTATATACCACTACATCCGTCAATACTTCCGCTAAATCTTTTTGGTATTTACCTTTCTGGTACTGAACGAACAGTCTTTTATTTTGCAATAACAGTAATAATTTGAGTGCGAATACATGTTTGGGACACCTCTGTAATATCATCATCGAAGTTTCTTCTATTCGAAAGTTTTACTGGTATTGTATGTTCACCATTTTCACAGTGATACCAGTCTGAATAAAAGTTGTAAAAATGTTTGAAATTCGGGATCCATGACCCAATAATAATGATATTCCATGGCAATAATAATAATAATAATAACAACAGCAGCAATTATTTAATCCAGCGCGAGCAATTTAATAATGAAAGCAATCCCATCATCGTTGAGGTGTTCCCCATTGTAATAGTTTTCATACTGATGCGATGGGGACACTATAAACTCGAAATTAAGCTCAATTAATTGATCAAACTGCCAACGGCATCGCATTAGGCTCTTTAATGAATTACCTCAAATTAAACATGAAAAACATCTTAATCGATTCTCTTTGATTACATTTCAGATTAATTTAACTGCCAGGGAATGCGTTTTTAGATGAAGAAAAAGCATCGTTATCATTGTGAACACACGGATGAATACACGTGCACAAATATACAGATGAATATACGTATGCGAACATACGAACAAACATACGCATGCAAACATAACAATGAACATACGCATGCGAACATATGACTGATTGTACTTATGTGAACATGCGGATGAATGTGTTTTTGCATGTATGTAAACATAGGAATGAATGTTCCTATTCGAAAATACGAATGAATGTAGGTATGCAGACATACGAAGGAATGTACGCATGCATACATGCGAATGAATATATATCTGCGAACATACGAACGAACAAACGTGCGCGGGCGTACGAATGAACATATGTATGCGAACAATCAATCGCAAATGCATATCCGAACATACAAACGAATTTAAGTAATTGTACATACGAACAAATATACTTAAACGAATATACGAACGAATAGATATATGCGAACATACTAACGAATTTAGGTATGTGAGTATAAGAACGAATATACGCATGGATACATACGAATGAACATGCATATGCGAACGTACGAATAAACATACGTATGCGAACATAGGAACGAATTTATGTACAAACTTATGTACGAACGAACATGCGTGTACGAACATACAAACGAACATACATATGCGAACATACGATCAAGGATACGTGTGCTAACATGTGGAAGAATGTACGTATGCGAACATAGGAATGAACATATGTATGGGAACATACGAATGAGAGCACGAGTTCAAAATATGTACGACATTTATTTTGGAATCGTTTTCGAAAAAGCGGAGTCGCATCCGGTGACGCTCAGTAGAAATTAGTTTCTGTGAGTGTGATAGACAGCGAATGCAGAGGAACATGCGGACACGCGGCAAAACCTATTACGAAAGGAATACCTTCAGGGGAGTCAATATCTGGCTTACGTGCGTTGACGTCATTCGATTGGAAGAGGCATGCGAAACTGAGCCATTCATATTTCGCTCGTAGAACAAATATGAAGGGAGGATATTTAAATCTATTTCGGGAAGAATCCTTCGTGTCCACATGAGGGAATCCAGTATCCAGCGTGGCGTGAATGGAAGAAAATGTCAAGTGCATTACGGCGTGTGATGAGAGTTTGAGTCGAATTCGCCTATATTTGAGCCCCTGTCCACGCCGCTTACTGACTAACTGATTCACTCACCAAGCAGTTTTATTGTCTCATGGGAATTAATATCGCCGGCGGAACTTTATAGCTCATAAAAGAATTTTGACATTACGTCATAAGTTTGAGATATGTAAGTAGATGGCATGGAAAGGTTAGAGAGCGATGTTATTTCACCTTAGGCCACATCTGGAATATGCGGCGAGTATATGGGATCCAGCGGATGTAACGTACACTTCCGAAGTCGAGAAAGCACAGCGGAAGGCGATATGATTTGTTAAAAAAAATGCTACGATAGAGAAGCAAGCGTTATGTTAATGCTCACAGACGCAGGTTGGGAATCCTTGAAGGAAAGGAGATTAGGCTGCGATTGCTTGGTAAATTTAGAGAAAGTACATTTGTAGTAATCGGTATTTTGTAACCCCCTTCTGCTACTTCGGTCGATCCTTAAAATTAGAGAAATAAAATTGATGTGGTCAAGCGTCACTTGGTGGAATGGAGGAGACATTTCAGAAGGAATGAAACTTAGTAACTTCCACGGGAATTATATATTCCCGTGGAAGTTACTAAGTTTCATTCCTTCTGAAATTAGAGAAATAGTTGCGAGAACAAGCCGTTTTAAGGACTCATTTTTTATACGCGATACCAATAAGCTAAAGAGGTAACCCGAACGCTTGGTGTTTAGACACTCTGCCACACTCCGAAGGGAGGCTTGCAGGGTATGTAGATGTAGATTAATGTCATGAATTAGATAAAATCATCTCCGTGAAGAAGATAGACATCTTATGTGATATATTCGTCCTAGTAATGAGAGAGAACGGTGGAATTTAAAATGTAGCGTTCGTTTCAGAAAGGATAACGGAGAATTGATTAACATACCCTTACATTTCGAACACAGTTGAGATTCAACACGGAAAATGTTTACCGAAATTTGCTTGTAAAAACTGGATACCTACTGAGATATCGCATCCCAGTTTAAAGATTAATGCCCATAAAATGCTTTCTTTTATATTATCACTGATCATTTACTTAGGAAACGAAGCTGCAATATGATGAGTATTTCCTGAGTTGAGTGACTTTATACTGCTGTCTGCTGATTCATTTTTAAATTTACAATTCCAGTTCTACTTGAATCGAGAGTTATAAAGGTAGTATAGATTGAAACATGATCAATGATTTTGCCTTGTATTAACCTCGGGATTTATTTGAATCTCTGTTCACCAATCTCGGAAGTAATCTTTTGATGTTATGATAAAGTGCTGTCAAAAAGTTATATATTAGACCCTTGTGCCAACTTAAATACTTGAAAATGTTATATTTAATAAATGAGCTTACAACACAGCAAATTATTACCGCTTAGCCTAGAANTCACAGATGGTAATTTCTATTTGATTTGATTTTAATTGCGCAAATGTTTTAATTCTCTTGTGGTTGATGTGAGAAGTCGGTATGTCAGCTGCATGCGTGTTTGGTCGCGTAGCAACTGGAGGTTACAACGTCCTTCATTAACGCCCCCGTTCCACCATAAAATCGCAAGGGAAGTACGGCTCTAATTACTATGTTAATGGGCTACCTTGGGTCGCGAAACCAAAACAAAGAATTGGATATGTACACACAATGTGCAGGGGAACTTGGCCGAGTGCAGTTTTCGCCAAGTGTTGCCAAATTAACACTGTGGCCAAGCGAATGAATGGAATATCATTTTCCACACTATTCCAACCTGCAGTAGAGTGTTTTCTGAATGAAACGGACGTGATATGAGAAGACGCGTTTTGCGATACTTGTTGAGCTTAGCAACCGACGTAAGCACCTTGCGTGTGTCATGTCTCTGAGCTAATTAAAGAACGTATTTTCCATTCATTAAATCACCATCATGCATGGCACAGGTGGCGTGAATCACAGTGTTTCATTGTAACTTATATTTACAATTAAAGCGCTTACGACACCTCTGATTACCATTTGCAGTAGAATATTTCATTATATTTAATGCCTTTATCAACCTGGGTGATATTTTTTCATTCGTACAACTCAATTAAACGTTATGCAAAGAAGTAATTTAGTTGAAAAATTATTTGACATTAATATATCAGCAACATTTATGAATAGTAAACCTTCATGTTAACTGTAAAGATTCGATTTTAATTGGCGTACTTTTGGTCCCAATATATATATTTGATTTAAAAAGGTATCTCCTTAAGATAATGTTGAAAAAATGATTAATATTTCTCACCATTTTAACTGTCTATTGAGTCAACTTTGACCTTAAGGGAAATATTTTACTTTGACCGTATTAGAGAGGCATACACTGATGAAATCTGTTACCTGCGTAGATTGACGAATTATCTTAAAATAAATGAGAAATCCGAAAATAATCATTAAATCGCAATGATATTAGCATGGAATTTTACATAGTGTTCATTCATTCTTTAAGTACTCTAGGTTTAAAGGTAATCAATATCCTTCCCATTAGTTCATCACTAAAATTGTACGTCATTCTTCATATAAAACAGAAATGTTTTACTCATGGATATCTGTTCAATTTCTTTCGGTATATGAAACAGTTTGATGATTTTTGTCCTCAAAACATCACCCGATTTTTCCTATGTCCTTAAAGCTTAATTCTTATCCCTTCGTTTTCTTTTTGCGCATCCATTCTCATTTTATCTAGCCAAGACTTATTTAAGATTTCTTTAAGGGTCCTTGATTAAATTTGTACTATGAACAATCAATTGTCATGGAAATTGTAACCAGTGGAAATTTCTTGCTGTAAGCAGTGACTCCCCTGGTTTTCCCAAGGTTGGTATTGCTGAAATTTGTGGGATCATGTTGGTATGCTGTAAATAGATTAAGTTCCCCTCCCATTCAAGCTGATCAGCCTGTTTTGTTTTCTTTGTCCCACAGAGCCGACAAACGCAGTCCGGGAAACTTTCAATCACACACCTGACATTCTAAGACTTAAACGCACACCACAAATCACTTTGCCCACAAGACATTCGCAAGAAGATAATAACTCCGGGGAAGAGCTCCACGCAAGACAACTTGGACATCTTGATAAGATGAGGGATAGTTCGGGAAGGAAAGTGTTTCCTTGAATTATGTAGAAAGTTATCCTTTAGTTGCCCGCAAGCGGATGATTGTAAGTCTCATATGCTTCTTCAAGCCCTGCAATTTGTATTACTTTCTCACGTCATACTATCTAAATTGCTTGAGTTCGCCGAGTTTTTATTCGTATCATTTGTCATCTGCGCTTATTTGTTTCAAACTTTTTTTAAGCGTAAACGCTTGTGTTCTAGTATCTGCAGAGTAGATATGCTAACATTCGTTCATCAAGCTTGTGAATTACTCGCTTTAATAGATATCAGTAGAGAGCATTAGAGGTTTGAAAACACTCCGTAAGCCGTATTTCGGCAAGCGGGACTCGCGCTAAGAGACAAACGGGAAGCTACGGATTACCGATTTATGTGATGTCCCAATGACCATTTCAGAGACAAAGCGTCCATCGTTAGGGGTTCTCCACAAAGGAAGTGTGGAGACCCCCTGATGATGGAGGCTTCCTTTGTGGAGAACCCCTAACGATGGAGGCTTTGTCTCTGAAATGGTCATTGGGACTTCCCAGAAATCGGTAATCCGGAGCTTCCCGTTTGTCTCTTAGCGCGAGTTCCGCTACGGCTTACGAGTGTTTTTAAACCTCTTAATCATAAACAGCCGTGTTCTGTCATTATTTTTCTTACAGTAGATAGCATGCTTTGTTCAGTCTATGAGTAGAATAGATGAGTATTAAGTAGATGAGTATTCTTAATGGTACAACTAAGGTAAAAATTTTAATTTTACATTTTCAACTGGTTATAAATTCGCAGGGCAATCGATGGTAGCCCCCTTGGCGGAAATTGGACGCGTGAATAAATAATTCTCTGGAAGTTATCGAAGTCAATTGTTATTGATCTGGATGTACTCTACAGAAATTTGGGCGGAAAATGTTCCGTGAGGAATATATTCCGTAATTGAAGTTGATGATACGACCGAACTAACCTTTCTATAGATTACGCTTCGGAAAATCATTCGGTGCTTTTCCTTATGAATGAAAATAGTGTTTGACACTAAGTCAACTTGGATGACCCAGAAATTACATTTTTTCCAAGAGTTTTCCTCTATGAGATACATCAAATCTTTTAAATTTTCAATTTTTAAACCATTCCTAAAACATCACGTATTTTTATAACATACCTAATTGAAAATTTGATAATAGACGGCCTATTTTTCTTTTTCCTGGTACGCAAGCTTGTTAATAGAAAATTTCAACGTTTAAACATAGAAAAAAAGGAGAAAACAAGTACCAAAATTCATGAAACAACATCCATAAATAGCCAATCTTGGTCTAAAAGAGTTATGATATAGTTTTAATGAATCGCGCCGAGATATTTATAGGCAAATTTACAATATTTACAAATTAAATGCGTAATAATAATCATAATAAAGATGATTATGACAACTTTTTTTAACAATGATAACAATGATGATGATGATTATAATATATTAATAATCAAAAGAATGATGATGATGATATTTTTAAGTATAATAATAGTAGATCGAATATCTTAATAACTTTAACTACCGAACGAAAGTT
>KZ308861.1:53276-111907 GCA_000376725.2 Ladona fulva | reverse complement strand
TGATAATCCCATATAAGTGCACGGGAATAATCAGTTCTTATAACTTTTATAAGAAATTTACGCAAACAAGACTTTCACGACTTGAAAATTTTAGAATGTGCTATTTTGTGCTTAGGAGGACCAGATATATACGATAATAGATATATTTTTAAACTAAATTAAGTCCCGTCCTGATTGACGGGGGCGTTTACTAGTTACATCATAAATATAATTTTTCATAGCAATCAACTGAGGAGATATCAATTATTTAGCATCACTCCTATCTCACTTGTTTAATATCATCGTGTCCATTAACAAGACTGAGACAAATTCAGAGTCCTCAACTTTCTCTTAAGTAAAAACCTCACTCCTCATCCTGCCTAGTAAGCCTCATTCCTTCCTAAAAGCTTTCGATAGCTTATCGTGGAAGGACTGGGTTCCTTTTCCTTTTTCCGTATCGACCAACACTGAAGTTAGTTACCCTGGAGGAAGTGGTTCAGTCACACCATCGCCTAAATTGAGACTTTACGTTTAAGTAGGATCTGAAAACTACTTCAGCGACGGTTATTGATGACTTCCTCAGCTTAAAACGCTTATTCTAGCTCGATAAATATATACCTTTCTTTCCAATAAACCTCTATAATTTACGACCGCCCTGTCACGCCGTAATTTCAACAAAAGAATCGGACGCTATCAGTCTTCACTCGCCAAAACCCTTCAAGGCATTTCGGCAAAGCTTTTTCAAGCGTTTGCTTCATTCCGTTTGAAAGAACTTCGATCGGAAGGGCAACACGTTAACACGCGTAATATCTCTTTTTTGAAGACTTTTCGGCAGAAAAACGACGAGTACGAACACGGTTTGAAATAAAAGGCCTCCATCAATTCCGCCGAGGATCGCATCTGTCATGGACGGATCAAATGAGCCAAAAAAAGTTCCTCTCTTTGCCAACCGACAGCGAAATTGCATTACCTCCAGTCGCTCGCATTCAAATCCATTGAAAATTAGTGGGATTGTTTGGTACTTCGGCTTCGGATGGGTGAAGGAACGTGTCTCCATTGTGCGATAATTGCAATTATATCTAATCGCTGCGGATCGAGGCGCGGATTTTCAAAAAGAGCACTCTTCCCCAAATCACCATATTCCCGAGCACGACTTCCGTGTTTCCGTTCTCTCGGGCTGTCGATCGATTACTTCCGCTCTTTTGTTTCTATGTTGAGAAATTGTACTTGGGCTACATTTATAGATATTCGTTGATTAAAATTGCTCCAATGAATAATTCGGAAAGGACGGTTTTTATCAATTCAATCCTGTGTTGTTTATTATTACTTATTGATTCGTTACAGACGGATTAACCGGCAAAGGCAACCTCATTGTTGACATTAACGTCACACATAAGCCATACCGCAGTTTACCACTACAATACAGATATCTCTAAGCTGCAACAATACACCATTACAATTCAGATATCTCCGAGGTACCGCAATACACCATTGCAATGTAGATATCTTCAGCCTACAACAATACACCATTACAATACAGAAATATTTAAGCTGTAACGATTTACCATTTAAATACAGATAACTCTAAGCTGTAACAATGTTAAATTACAATACAGATACCCGTACTGAAAAAAAGGCATTAATTTACAGAAATTTCGAATATACAACAATACACCATGACAACACAGAAAATTCCCTGTTCTCTGAACTGATTGACTTCTCATTTTCTCTTCCCCTTGATCGTTAATATGTAACAAACTATTTTTAATTTCCCTCTGATTAAATTTTACAAAAGAAGCCAAGCCTAATAACTATGAAAATTAAACTTAACCGTGTTTCTTACGAGAACACTTTTTCACTTCAGGGTTCGAACCGAGGACCATTAGGCAAATGAAAATTAGCCTATTATCTGCGCAGGGAGGACATTTAATTATCCCAAAAGTTTGAAAGCTGTGTAAATCATAGTTCTCAAGTTTTACGTGAAGGTACATAAAAAGAATTGTACTTTTTTATAAGATTTTGACTTGCTTTCTCGCACTTTGAATATTTTATTCCCACAGAAATATTTAACTGAAAAAAGTACTCTATTGAAGAAATATCCTTGCCCTTATGAATATCCCCTGAAAGCTACGAATAGAGTTCCTTTCACGTCGGCACCTGCTGAGGTAATGGAGTTGCAAATTCTCTTTTTGCTGTCGCTGCACAGGAAACATACTACGCTAACACTATTTGCGAGAGGCGGAGGAATATTGAGAGGAAATGCTGTGGTCTCCTGCGATGCGGTGCATCCCATTCAAACCACACCACTTCCACTGCTTCACCTCGTGAATTTTCAATATATATTTTCCCTCACCATATGGAAGCATATCTGTCGAAGTTCTCGAGTCAATAAAATCAATGTTTAAAAATATTATATCTCTTTTGTTTGAGTGATCTAGACCAGGGGTCCTGATATTTTTTCAATGGGACCTGTTGTCCCAGGGGTCGATGACCGGGGGTCGATCACGTTGTAGGAGGGTCGGATGAGGGTACCTTGGGTTGGATGCATTGACACACTTATCTGCATATCCTACGCGTATTTTTTAATTAAAAATTCTTAACGTTAGCGAATTTCTTTGAAAGTTACGTAATCTTTTTGTTATCAATCATGTAAGCAGTAATTCAGCGAAATTGTCTATACTGTTGAACCCTTTCAAATGCCTTATTCGGTATTTTTAATTTCCCTAATGGTTCTTAAGCAGTGTTTCTATTGAACATTCTTACCCATAAGTTTTTCAACAATTTTAATTTTCGGATCTTTTCTGTTTAAAATGCAGCTATATTCATGATTTTTATCATTTTCTCTTGCTAAATTTGGACATATTGCAATGCATACAGCTTTTGCCATCATGTTACGTAATGTGGAGACTTTAATATTTGTTTCATTTCTTTTATCGACTATTCTACATGAAAATGGTTTTATCCCCAGCCTCTTAAAACAGCAGAAATTTACAAAAATACTTAAGGCGAATATATATGAAACAACATTCTTTCGAAAGTTCAAGATTCACGACTAACATAATCGTTGTCTTTATTTCCTTGTTGAAGATATAATTGCCCGATAAAAATCATACAATGTGTTTTTTATAAATTAACATTTATTAATTAATCTATGACTTCCTTTCTCTTATATTGAGGAATATAAGTTGCCATATGCCTATAATAACCAGCGCAATCGTTACTTGATACTAAAAAAGCCCCGTTTTTGATCAATTCCATTAGTTCGTACTCGTTTTGAGGCCTTTCTCGGCTCACAAATTCTTTTCATTTGGCAAACATACTTTCAATGGGATTCAGAAATAGAGGATAAGGGGGCAAGTAAAGAGAAGTATATGCATAATCTGAAATAAGAGCTTTTACTTGTTCACTTTTGTGAAATGGCACGTTATCCGTCACCAATAAATCACTGTTTATTTCTTTTTCCCTGAATATGTCAAATTAATCTACGATTAAAGAACAAAAGATTGAATATTTAAAGGTACCATTTGCGCTGAACAATGAATTATGTTTTTATGTTCATAGCTCAGCAGATCGAAATATTTCATGATCTAACACCCGGAGCTATCTGCACAGCACATGTTCCACGTAATGATCTTCCCTTTCGAGCTTTCATGGATATATATATATATATATATATATACACACACACCTTATACCCCTATATCTACCTTATACCTTATCAGTAAAAATAATTTAAAAATTTCATTCTCTGAAAACTTAGATGGTAGTTCAAAAACTGGCTGTAATACCTGTAAATTGCTTCAGTAGCTGTTTAATTATTTCTCTTTTCTGGTGCCTGGTGAATTCGTTTAAGTATGTAATTAAAACGAGGCATCAATCGTCCAATCGATGACTTTGAAATTCGCATTCGGAACTGTTCAAAGCACCTTTCTGTGATTATTTTAAAGGAAATTCCGCAGTCATCATCAACCCTTTTTTGAATCACTGTTCGATGTTCAGTTTTTTCTCTCTTTGTCTTCACCTCTTTGAAACTTCTCCACAGTATCTTTCTGAGATATATTTTTTAATAAATTCATGAACGGTTGTTCTTTTAACCTCTATTACTTCAGAAATCTTTTTCATACTTTTTAAAAGAGGATAGGCTTCAATTATTTTTCTTCGTTGCTTGTTTCTTTATTTTTCCTGGTGCCCATATTTTGTGTAGACGTCCCTATATATATATAGAAAACAGGCACACTATATTTTAGTAATAACATTGTACAAATGTGTTTGATGAAAAGGTACGAAATTGGCTCTTAAGGTGAAGGTTGTTTCAGTTTCACTTTTTATAAATCCAAATGTTGGATAAACTTGCCCATTTCCATCAATAAGTTATATAACTATCGGCGACATAGTAAATAAACAAACCGTTGCCAAAATAGAGAGGGGCATTGTCAAAGGTAAATGAACCATTGTCAAAATTGAGTGGATAAATATCAAATAACAGTGAGCCATTGTCAAAATAGCCTGGAAAAGGGTGTAATGTAGAAAGGATGCAGCCTTTTCTCAAGTATGAAAAAGCAAGGATGATGAAGCAGAGGTGTTTGCATTTGAAATTAAAAGCCAATGAGAGGCATCCCAACAGTAATAACATCGATCAAGTAAAACCTAATGCAATCTAGCAATATCGGAAACGAAGCGAATCATACGAGATACCCTCCGCTTATTTAAAAAGAAGATTTTGAGAGAATACTTAGACGAGGACCCTAAATCCTACTGGTCATACGTGCATGAGGTCATAGGTAAAAAAAGAAAGTTCGATAAGAGCTAATAGCGGCAACGTAATCAACGATGTCAAGTGATAAGCAAATATCTTAAATCAATTTTTCCGTAGCGTATTTACGTATAACAGTATGTACATTTGGTACCATACAGGAAGTTGATCGACCTGAAGCGATGTCGAAAAACGTCTTCAGGGAAGACGGCATCATTAAACTTTTATGACAAAGTAAACCTCATAAAGGTCTTGTTGTTGAAGACCTACCAGCTCATACCGTGGTATTCACGTGAGCAGCGGAGAGCGTAGCTCCTTTCCTAAGGGTAATATTTGAAAAGTCTATGAACAAAGGCAAGGTCCCGGAAGATTGGAAAATTGCGAATGTCACTCCAATATTTAAAAGCAGCTTAAAGGAGGATCCAGAGGTCTGTCTCTCTAACGTCATAAGGGCGGCAAAATACTGGTAAATATAATGGTTTGCTCCTTAGTGGGCTTTCTCAAAACGTCCAGATTCATAAGTAGACAACACGGTTTTCATAGGATACGACCTTGCGAGTCTCAGCTTGCGTTGTTAGCTCACGATTCTTGAAATCTGCCGAAAATAAAAGGCAGGTCGACGCGATATTTCAAAATTTTCGGAAAACATCTGTTAAGGTCCCACGTAATAAAATCACCATGCAAATTAAAAGTTGCGGGTATCCATGGAGAAGTAATAAAACGGATTATGGACTTTCTCTACGACAGAGAACAACGAGTAGTACTGGATGGTATTAGTTTCAACCTAGTTAAATTGACCTCGGGCGTGCCGCAAGGAAGCGTAATCGGACCGTTACTGTTTTTAGTATACATAAACGATCTTACTAATAATAACGATAGTAATTTGATAACTGACACTAGCTGTCTTCATTTCATTTAAGGTTTTCATACAGGTAGTCATGAGTTAAGAGATGAGCTCTTAGTTTCATTTACATATTATGTTTTATGCTAATGCGTCATCAATTTGAAATTAAAGTTAAAGGAATCTTTTTCAACTCAATGCTGTTATTTTCACATATTCATCATCAATAGTCAGGTAGCCACTAACCTACCTGATACCATAAATTACCAATTTTCTCTTTACCTTTCTTATCCATACCCTAATTTCCCAATTCTTCTTCTTTTCCGTTTAACTGCCCACGCTCTCAGATTTCAACTCTGACCTTTCCTTTCCCTCACGCTCTTCCTTATTTTCCTCGCTTTTCGCCCAGATTTCTTTTCCTCTCTCTGCGTCGCTAAAGCATCTGTTATATCTACCTTTATGAAGTCCGAGGGTCTTAATACAATTCTTTCACTTACACTCCATTTCGTGCGCTTGAATTCTTCATTAATTTGCTTCAATCAAGATAGAATGTATACATGTATTTTCTCCAGTTCAATGCCAATATACTTCCTTACCTCTAATTGAATCAAACTGTAACTGGTATTCATTCGTGGGCTTCCATTCTTATTGGAGGCGATCACAACCAACTTAAACGTTCTCAATGGTGTGTCATTTAAACGTCCCTTAAAGCTGTTTTTGATAATTATAATTATCTTTAATATTTTTATATTTTCGTCCCAAGTTGAAACGATAATTAAACAAATTTAATGGGAAAGAATCGAATGTGTTTTCTAGTCTTCTAGTTTTAAATCCCATTTTTTTCCTCAATCATTTCCCGTTTATTTATAGAAATTAGTTTTTCATTATTTAAACCTTTGTAGTGCATACATTTCAATATATATGTAGATATTACTCTAATATACTTTTCCTTAATTGTTTGCAAGTACCTCAAATTTGAAAATTGTTTTTGAAACTAAAGTACAAGGCAATGATTTATTCTTGAATCTTACGCAACTTTTACAAGGAAATTCGGAAACTTCAGTAGCATTCAAGATTACTACCCTGAATAGTTATTCTTCACTGAGAATATTTTATAGCAGTGTGTCTCCAAACTTCAGGGGACAGATGAGGTTTCTACGCGACTTGCGAACAAATCGGATGCTGCACTCAGTACACCGTCACAGTGAGGCATTCCATATTCTCACTTTTGAGTTATTTTCTAGAAATTCTGATGTATTTAATTTATATGTATTTTTGACAAATACTTTTTTTCCTCCTTTACTAAGCACGATGCATTATATATTTGGATGCAGAATAATGTCTTCTTAATTTCAGAATAATTTCTTCCAAAAAAATGATATTTATTATAAATTTACTGCAAAGTTTATTTTTGGAAAATAACACGTTCACGCGATGGTCTCGTAGATTTTTCAGCATTTTTAAGAATCAGTATTAGATAAATTACAAAAGAAATTCTGTTAAATTTTCAGTAACGTACACTGAAACATTTCTCTAATACTAAAACTACAAATAATACTGCAAAACGGGTAGTTTTAGCTGTATTTTCTCTGTTGTATATTTATGTTAAAATTCTCGTTATCGTAAAGCGAATTGTCAAGATTATTCGTTCAAATGTTTATATGCTATTATGAGATAGTAAATGTTGGTTAAAAAGCGCTACGATTGAAAAGCAAGCGTTACTAAAATGCTCTCAGATATTTGAAACAAAGGAAAAATTAGAAGCTAGGCTGCGATTGCTTGATAAATTCAGAGAAAGTACATTTGCGGAAGACGTAATCGGTATTATGCGACCCCCTTTCTGCTACTTCTGCTACTTCGGATCCGAGCGTAAGATAAGAGAAATAGATGCGAGGAAAAGTCCTTTAAAATACTCATACATTCCGCGAACGATACGCGACAACAAAAAGCTAGAGAGGTGAAGCGAATGCTTGGTATTTATCAGCCACACGCCGAAAGGTCGCTTGCAATATATAGAGGTGGAAATGTAAATTAAACAAAATAATAATAACATTCCCAATGTTGTCTATGCTTATGTAAGTCCCCATTCGGCGTGTGGCAGAGGGTGCAGAAACCATTACTCTATTTCCCTAGTCGATTATTTTGGCGAATCGTTCGCGGAAAAATGAGTTCTCGAATCGGCTGGTTCTGGCAATTATTTCCCTGATCTTTCCCACAGAATCGGGACGGCTTATGTAGCATGGAGAACGCATTATATCGGCTACATCATCTCTGCTTTCTCTGAATCTATTCAGTAAATTATGTTATAGATTTAATCCAGTAAAATGTTATACAGTTATAGGTATAAGGTTGCTGCATATAATTTAACTAAGTCTATGCCGTTGTTTCTCTTGAAGGTTACGGCAACGTGGCCCCCCAGACGGAGTGGGGGAAGCTGGCCACAATCGTGTACGCCATCGCCGGGATGCCGCTGTTCCTCCTCTACCTCTCCAACATCGGCGACATCCTCGCCAAGAGCTTCAAGTGGACCTACGCTCAGTGCTGCCTCTGCCGGTGGTGTTCCTCTTCGTCCTCGAGCAAGAAAGAGCGGTCTCACGGCCACAGGAGGCGGCACCGGAGGCGGTACAGCCGCCGCAGTTCCCTCCGACGAAGGGGGAGCATGTGGGAGGGCGACCCGGGGCCTTGGCCGGGAGACGAAGGCTGGCCCCCGGACACGGAGGACGAGGATAGCGACGACAGTGACGTCAGCGATGACAGCGACGAAGAGAGCGAGGAACACTTGGAGGACGAGGCCAGGGGCAGCGAGACGGTGCCCCCGAGGGCACCGCGCACCACGGAATCCGTCACGGTGCCGGTGTCTCTGTGCCTCGCCATCATGGTCGGGTACGTGTGCGGGGGGGCCGTGCTGTTCGCCATGTGGGAGGACTGGGACTTCCTCGACGGCTCCTATTTCTGCTTCATCTCCCTCTCCACCATCGGGTTCGGCGACATCGTCCCGGGAGACCGCATAACCTCGGGCAACGGGGTGGAACTGAGCTTCATCTTCTGCTCGGCCTATCTCATGCTGGGGATGGCTCTGATAGCCATGTGCTTCAGCCTCATGCAGGAGGAAGTGGTGCACAAGATGAGGGGGGTGGTGCGGGCCGCCAAGGCCACCGCCATGTGCGTCTGCGGAGCGTGTCGCAGGAGGACGCCTCAGTCGGAAGGGGACATTGCCATGGAGCCCGTCAACCTCCGGTGACGACGCGCTTCGGAAAGCGCGATCGAAAATCGGCGGGGAGTGACTCGAATTTCCCCGGCATGCTGCACGGAGGGACGTGATCTTGCCCCATCTCTCGACCGTTCTCGCAGTTAGCCGCGTTCCGAATCTGCCCCTCCCGAAGGGGTGGGAACGAAGGAAAAATCCACTCGACTCTCCCCCTCTCGTTGGATGGATGGAAAAGTGACAGCGTTGAAGTGTTTTCCACGGTTTTGTTTGCTTCTTTTTTCATTCGCGAACTGATAGACTGGATTGTGTTCCGTTTTGCCTTTTTTCTCCGCCCGTCGCCGCCGCTTATATTCCAAGGAGCGACACGGGTTCGCGAGACATGAGAAGGAACCTCTCTGCAGGGAATGCGGTGCGCGAATATTTTATGGGATGATCCACCAGGCCGAGTACTTTTTTAACGGAGGCATCTCTAGGATCCAGCCGAGACTGAGTGGAGTTTTTACTATGAATGTATCAGGCGCAAGAGAGGGAGGTTGTTTTCGACGCGATTTCACGGTTTGGAAAGTCACGTCGCGCGTGTCTGATTTTTCTGTGAGGGGTTTGGTGACACAGGAAAGTAAAGCGTTTCTTTCAAAGTGTTTGTTATATTCATTTGCAAGCGGTATCGTGTTATGATAAAAGGTATACATGTCTTTCAAAGCTAGTGAAATATTCAGCGGTTACGAAGACAATGGTTACGACTCTCCCATACAGTAGATGCCTTCTAACATTTTTTTGTAGCCTTCGTTTCCGGATTTATTCCGGAGAAATCTCTCAAAACCATCAAGATCGTCTTCAAAGGATGTATAAATAAAGTTCCGATTGAAGCAGAGATGGAAAAAAACATCCTCCGTTTATATTTCTTGGGTTTATTTATGATCACACATCAACGTACGATGCTCATCATGAAACCCTTACCTTTTTTTTAAAATGGTCCATTCACTTCCTTTTTGAAGTAAAGGAATTTTCCCAAGGAAGAATGGGCTTGAATTTGGATTGGATTTTTCCTGGGCGCGCACCATCTTGCGCAAGATCACCCTTATCCGTTTTCTATGTAAAATAATGTTACTTTCTTTTGAAGTATCCATGGAGACCAAATATTATAGGGCTTTCATGTTTCCAAAACGTATCTACGTAAGCTGGCGTTAAAAATCACAACTTGTAAACAAAATTAAACTATGACAACGACAATAATGTAAGTGTGCTACCTTTCGGTAGGTTCATGTGCCTTAATATTTCCTATTCGGTGCCGTTTCTAACATTTATTGGAAACTTACCCCACCCTTTATATCATCTAACCTCCTTTACCTTTGTCTTCCATCTACTAATGCCATTGTATTCTATCCTCAATTATATTCTCCAGCAATCCCTCTCCTCTCAATACTTGACTCACCCACTTCCTCCATCGAGGTTTAATTACTTCAATTAGTCTACTCCTACCCGATCATCTCTAGTACTTCCGTGTGCACTTTTCTATCCACCCAATATACCTTTTCCACTTAACAAAACGATGACAAGGTGCACTTTCATTTTAGTTTATACATAGGTGGATTGTAATTTTTGATTGGCTCGCGTAGCAATGGTAATGAAGCAGGAAGTATGAACCTGCTCCTGTGCGAACAAGAATTCAAGCAAAAATGCCCTAATCCCCCCTCCATATTTCACTCCTCACCTGCATAACATTTTCAGCATTCATCGATTGAACCAGTTTTGACAGTTGTCACCCTAATCCAAGGATGTTTTGAGAGGGAATTTTGAACCTCATTTTTTTTAAACCAGAAAATATACAGATATATGGAACATAAAAATCCGTACCCAAATGAAGACACAACTTCCTCGCCGAAATATCTGCGAGAGAATATCTATCCCACATCAGAGCATTGGAAGAGTTTCCGTTAAATTCAGCCGAAGCAAGACTTTCGACTTCCTGCATCCAAAATGAGGATTCTGGATGCAGAATCCGGAGCAAAATTCTTTCATAGCGCCTTGCTTTCCGTCAAGAAGGAATATGAACGTAAGGAAAATTTACGTATGCGTTGCTATGGTAAATAAACAAACCATAACAACTGGTTAAATGGAGCAGTGTTATGCGGAACTCTACTGCCGCCAAATTCCTATGGGAAATTTTTTTGTACCTAGGACTCCTTACGAGAAATACATCTTTCACCGGAACCTGAAAAACCAAAACCAGGATTCTGGTTCAGGATATATTTCTCGTCAAAGGTACAATATGAATATATTTCCTTAAATTAAACTTGCAGCCAAACATACAATTGAAGTCAACTGGCAAATAGTAAGAGTAGGTTGATCAACCAGGGCTGCTGTACCGTCAATACGTGACAAGTACGAGTATTATACACTATTGGGTAACTTTACATGTATTAAATTCCGTTGTTACTAACTACAACAAGTATTACTAGTACTATTTACGTTAGGGACATACTGAAATAATTTGATTATCTCGCCCCCCAACCGGTCTACCCAACACTACCCGGCGTTTCTTGAATTATAAATTTTTAGGAATTAAAGTTCTCTTGCTTTGAATTTTTTTTACGTTTTAGGATATTTCTTTTATTTTCTTCCAGTTAGGCACAATGATTTTAACAAAATGGACGTGGTTGACCAATTTCGAACCTGAGCCATTTTCGTAATTTTTTTCAAATATATCGCAGGAGACGCCTCGGAATTTTCACCAAGGATGCTAACGTATTGATAGCAGAAACTATCTATATATTAATTGCTACATTCTGAAGCTAGCCTGGGGAAAGGTTCCCCGCGCGTGTGCGTGATTAATTACTCAGACGTGCGTGTATACGCCAATTACCCATCCGTGACTTTTGGCTTAATGAGTTAATTTTCATGACGCACGACGTCGGTCGTGTCAATATTAATGATCCAGTACAAAACGCAGCACTTTGAATAGCGTGTTTGATTCGAGAAACGTTCACATCGAATCAATCAATCGAGGGGCAATTTGGTTGCCTTGGTTCTTGCGTAACCACAACAGATCTACGCGCCTTGGGTTCTTATCAGTCGGCAGAGTGAGGATATTGCACAACCTTTAGTAAAACGCCAGCATCGCGCCTATTTTTTGCCTCTTTCGTTCCAAATTCATCCGAAAGCGGCGCTGAGTACTAGTTTCCGCATTGGCTTCAACTCAATGAAGTTACGTTCAATTCTGCAACACGTAAGCGCTCCGCGCTGTTTGCGAAAACTCATATTACTCGATTCTGCTCGTATCCGTCGCTCTGCGCGCGAGTATTTTTGCAAAGCAAGCGAAAGGAATTCCGGAATTAGAACTGTTAGCGCGATACGCCGCCTCCCGAGCGAAATAAAGTCGCCTTGAGGTAATTAGATTTCGCAATTAAGATTCGCATTCCTCCACGCGCGCCTAGAGTGGAGCGCTAATTTGCAACTTTTATAATCACGGTTCACGGCTCGTGTGGATATACGTTTACTTCGGATTATTACCTTTCGGATCGTGCACACTGTCAACTCGTGATTGGGGACCAAATGGCGATTCGCACTAGACCTCGAAACCATCAAAAATTTGTTTTCGTTCAAACATTTTGCAAAATAGTTGATTGCTATAAATAAAAATTTCCTTTAAGGCGTTATGAACCTCTTATTTTCCCTAGAAATAACTATTTATGACTCATTAATGGTATTGTACCACATTTCGTCTGGCAATAATATTGCACGATATGTAAGTACGACGTTGAAAGCATCTAATGGTCTCATACACTACTCAATTCATTCATATATCACTACCGTACCTTCATGAATGGAGCATATGTGCTGGCACACTCTCGTCTGTGGGTGCAGGTTATTGGGAAACGTATGTTTAATTCACTTTGACCAGTCTTTCTTATGGCTTTGATACCGTGAATACTACTTATCTATCAGTAACGCAGTATGTTTAATTCACTTTGACCAGTTTTCTTATGGTTTTGATACCGTGAATACTACTTATCTATCAGTAACGCAGAGTAGCGCCATTCAACTTGGTCGCAACTCATTAAATTACGTGAAAAGAATTTCTTATAGGGTCATCCTACCACACTTATGAGGCTATTTTCTACTTACAGCATTCGTTGAGCATAGCGTGAAAAAATACCTCATTCCTCACCCTACCCGATAAGATTAACTCCCTTTCCACGAATTTCGGCTGCAAATAGTGTTGAATTATAGACGAGTCTTTGGTCTGACGGTTTTACACAAATTAATTTCGATCTCATGTACGTATGTTCCATCTATTTAGATCACTAATTTTAATCATCTTCACCTTCGGAAATATTTTACTTAAAATGTTTTGAGTAATTATGAAATATTTCTAAGTATTTCAATATTTCAATGTCAATAATTTCCTTCACTGAAGCAAAGGGATAAAGTAAAGTGCATGCGGCTAAGAATATTCCCGTGGAGAAACGGACATGAGAAAAGTCTTACAGGACCGGACTCGAACCCAGGTCTTCTGCTCAAATCTTAACTGAGCATTGTCGTGTGAACCGTAGTCCTTAAATAGCAAAACAGTCTAGAGTTTTGAAATCAAAAATGTATTTTCTAGTCCTTTACTGTGATTCTCTGGGTAAAAACTGGTTGAAACAAAAATTAAATATCAGTAACAGGTGGGGTTTCACAGGCTTCACGCTATCATCTGATGAAAACTAAAAGTTATTTTTTTTTTCACTTCTCGTTAGGATATGTTTGGCATACAGAGGCTTTGCCAAGGGGGTGGTTTTGGGGGTTCAACCCCCTCCCCATGAGGAAAGAGCCAACGCTGAATGAAAGCATGCGATAGGATGGCCTCTAGCAATCGTGCCATGCGAACACCACTGGAGATTCTCAGGGTATACATACATGTATTACTAAGTGTCAAAAAAATCAGTTCCTATCTTCATTTTATTTTGGGCGGAAGCATTTCCTTCATTCCTGCACTGTTTACTCCATGGCAATTAGCATATCAATTCTATGGCATCTGCTATTGAATCGAGTGCAATATGAGCAAACTATCAGAAATGCCAGTATTACGTATTTCTCTGAACGTTGCTGCGTTTCTTGCAGTCTGGATACAATTATTGGTGGGCTTTGCTGACACTCACTCACTTTCCAACTAATTATATTTACATTTTACATTTATTTTACATTTAAGCCCTGCAAACCGCCAATGGCGCGTGGCAGGGGGTGTAAAAAACCTATATATCTGATAATAAACACCTATCATCTGATGCATGCCACCCACAAAAGTGTAGACATCTGTCTGTCTAAATTAAACATTTTCAACGATTCTCTTAAATGAGAGCATACGTTTTCGTGTTAAATGAACGACCTTCCAATATATACCTTTATGCCAGAAGAAGAAGTACTATGAAAACGTGATAAATTGTCTTGTTAAAACAACTCCCAAGCAACACATGTTGGCTATGCATCCAGCCAAATTATTTTGTGCTAATTAGAACAATTTTCGCTAAGGAAGGATCCGTCCAGGCGGTAAATTATGGCCGAGGAATGATTTGTTCTTCGATCTAAGTGATATTGGACATAAATTTTTCCACTGGAAATAAACGGTCGATTTGGAATCTCCGATCGTAGAACATAAACTGCGGGAGCCGTGGGAATGCTCAATTTCATAACCAGCACTCCCTCAGGAGGGCTTTTTCATTAAGAATATGAAGCAAATAATTATTGAGGTCTTTTTGTCCGAGCCTCTGATATATGGCCACGAACACACTTTTTTCAGGAAAATTTAAATTTCCACTTGCTGAGAAACTGCGTACTCCATCGTAGAATCGAGGCTTCTATGTTGCAAATTACATGTTGGCTATCGCATTGTACATACATATATCACGATTATATCACGATTTATATCTACATTTGCGTTTTGCTTTGATGTTCTAATTCCTTGAGTTCGTAACCGTCACTTTATCAGCCATTTCCGCCTTATTTTTCAAAACTGTTTTTTTCCGAAGGAGTTTTGGTGTTGGTTTATCAAACCTGTATACATCTACAACTATATATATGTACCAGTAAGCCGTATTTTGACTTGTGCCATGGGATGCATGTGCCACGTAATATACCACCGATTACTGTCGCATTTCGTTCCCGAGATTTCTTCCAAATCCGTGCTGATTTTATACATACTTTTGCACTTATCATTCTCTCTGTCAAGGACATATTCAAAAATCGTTGTTCTTCGATAAGAACAAGGATTCGACATTACCCTTCGAAATAGACGGTACACAAATATCTGGAAAACTGAAGTCGGTACCTTGTTTTGGTCAGCACTACTTCTACATCTACATCTACATTAGTACCCTGCAAGCCGCCTTTCGGTGTGTGGCAGGGGGTGCATGCACCATGAATTTACTGAATTTACTTCGCTAATCTATTACTTTCGCGTATCGTTCGCGGAAAAAATGAATTCTTGTATCGATTCGTTTTAGCATCTATTTCTCTGATCTTTCTCGCAGTGTCTGAACGGCCTATGTNATAATGAATTAACCAATTTAAAAAAATCCTTTTAGGTCAAATTGAAGAGGTCAGATTTTGTATTTTGTTACATATTTTTTCGCATCGTATTAGTGATATCATTCGTGAAATTCCTAAATCCCTTGTTTTGTATAACTTACATCTTCCTTTTATGTCATAACGAAGTTTAAATTGTATATCTTACACATGAAACACACCCCCTGCCACTCGCCGAAAGGCAGGGGAACGTATGTAGGTATAAAAAAAGTGAATCATAGAATCAAAAAATGATTGTCACCTAGACCAACTAACATCTGAAACACTCCAGGAAATTATTCAGATATTATAGAATTAATTAATTACTAGAAGAGTGTAAACGCCTCGACGTAAATTTAATTCAAACTAGCCCGGATAAAGCCACGATATTATTATTTTTCGTTTTTTCGTTCTCTCCACAAAGTGACGACGTTATGGGAACGGACTGCTGTCAAGTTCCATACAATTTTAATGATCACTTATCTTCCTTTAAAAAGAATCGTATTAAACGGCAGGTATCCAGAATCACAGGCTTTTGAATTAAATAGGTTAAAAGGTTAAAACACCAACGTTTAATTTTTCCAAGTTGGTTGTCAGTGTTTTTACTACTACCGCTGTTGTGGATGTTACCATGGAAACGATGCTTACGTTCCTTAACTTCCGTTGTTTATTTATTTCTGTCCCTAACTCTGTATACTTGGCTATTTTTCTGGAATAAGTGTTTTTTAGGTTGTAATTGAGAGTTACCGCTATTTCTACCATCAATCCTTCCTGATTAACTTTACAAATGAATATTACATTCGGTCTATTGGCTTTGATCGTGAAGTCTGTCATTATTTCTCTTCCCAATATAATTTGTATTTTTTATTTTCAAGTATGCTAATCGGTTTGTATTTGTAGTATAGGATATTTTGAGCTATCAGTTCGCTAGTGATTGCTAGCCTTTGGTTATGTCATCATCATCACCACCACCACTATCATTATCTTCATCATCACCATCATCACCACCGCCATCATCATCATTATCATCATCATCATTATTATCATTGGTATCATTATTATCATCATTATCATTATTATCATTATTAGCATTGTTATCATTGTTATCATTATTATCATCATCATCATTATTATCATTATTAGCATTGTTATCATTGTTATCATTATTATCATTACTATCATCATTATTATTATAGACTGATTGTTAGACCAGTAGTAACTAGAAGGGTTACCGATAAAACGATTTCTTTCGTCGGAAAACATCTCAAATCTAAATTAGCATGTCAAGATTCCAAACGTTCCTCATGTGACGAAATTCTCGTCCCCTCAGTACCTCACTGCTTGAAGTCTCGTCGAGGGGAAATTTGCATATTCGCAAATTAATGCAAAGCCATTCATGAATCTGCACCAATGAGCGGGAAAATTACTCCGAATCGATCTATGCGTGTGCATGCAAAAAAAGGCGAGCGTATGATATAGAAATTTCGAGGTACATTAATCCGAGGTGGAATTCAATTATTCCCATACATATTCAAATGCACATTCGAGAATTTCGCTACGTGTATAAGCGGAGAGAGGCAATTGAAATATGTATAACTCTCAATGCTTCCTGCCATTCAAGTCTACCGGAAATTGTTAACTCTCGCGATCTTCTTTTTTTTTAGTAATCGCGCGTCTTTTAGCGCGGATCTCATCTGCAGTTGGATTGCCCTCTTTTGGTGGTTTTTTGCAGAGATATCTCCTGAAGAGCCAAGGTTTTAATGCTTCTATAATATCTATTGAATGAAAATACTCCGTTACCTGTCTAATGATTAAATACTTGTATAGGGGTGGAATGATTTATTAATGCCAATGCTCTCAATAACTTAGAAAGGTTTCCTTTTGCACCTTAGAGATTCACGGTAACTATGCCTTATTTATGTTGGTATGGCTACCACAAGGTCAATGCTATTTGAGCGGGGTTGCCAAAATTGTGTTCTTGTTGTAGGGTGTGCTGGATTTGTCTAGGAGTACTTCCCCCCAAAATCAAATGGAAATAGAAATTGACTATTTTAACATGTATAACCCGGGGGCAGTAGAGTAGTCAGAATATGACTGTGAGGGGAGGTTCGAGACAGTTCAAAGAACTAGAATACGCCTACATTACAGGGACTTAATAATCATGCACGATACATGTTACAAGATATGTTGAACAATTCCCTTCAAAAACATTAACTTAGAATTTATTTATTAATTGCATTACATTATTATTTATTAATACGTAAATAGAAAATGAGGATATTCACAAGGTTATGAGGAAAATAATCGATCCTTCCGAGATTGGGGAACTAGATGATATCTTTCTCAGAGAATTTCACCCTGTTCGGGGGAGGGTGAACCCTGAAACCCCCCTTCACTGCGTAATTGTACACAGCCATACACATGCTATGTGGTATAACCGCGACAGGCCATCCTCTCGCAAGCTTTCTTTTATTGTTGGCTCTGTTCTCATGGGGGGAGGGGGGTCTATACTTCAGTTTGCTCTTGTTCTTAATGTTTTTATCTCTAACATAAGTTACGATGGCGAAATATTTCACCATTTATTTGGAATTTCCAACAGAGATATAACGGCCTTTGAGCGCAATCTGAAAGTTTTCAAATTAAAGTGGATTTAATAAAACTGATTAAGTTTTGTTCCTAGAGGAAGTTTTGATTGGTACTTGAGTGATGCGTGAAAGATAAAACTTCCAGAAGATCCCTTTAGGTTCCAAGCTTTATCAAATGCAGGAAACCAAAGGCAATATAACGACATATACTTATCAATAAGAGTACATTTATTTCGTTGACAGTAAGAACATCTCCCAAAACGGCCGTAGATTCGATGCCATACCTCTACGAATATCTATCATAAGAAATACGTTGTAGTTTTCGTTTAACCTTTTCATGCCTTTCCCGATACACGCCTGTCAATCGAGCCATAGTTAGAGGATGTGATTTATATCTCATGTCAATTTCAGGCTTCGAGCCTTTTAGATGTCCTTGACGTTAACGCTACTGATTCATGTTCTCTAGCGATACTTTGAGTAAGGATTGTATATTTATTCTAGTATGTTTATCCTGTTTTATTGTTAATCGACACACATCATCCTTATGGAGTAATAAAAGACTTCTGGTTACATATTCTCCTCGTTGGATAACGTTTCAGAAAAAAATTTCTTTAAAGGAAGACCGCGTTGCTGGTAGATGCTATGAAAAGGTTAGAGAGCGATGTACCTTAGTTAGGCCCCTTCTGGTATGTGCGGTGAGGGATCCAGTGGATGAAACGGATCCTCGCGAACTCGAGAAAGTGCAGCGCAAGGAGACACGTTTTGCTAAATATAGTAATGCTAAGAATAATATAAGTAATGATAAGAAAGCAAGCTTTACGAAAATGCTATCAGACGCAGGTTGAAAACCCTTAAAAGAAAGGAGATTAGAAGTGGCGATTGCATGATCAATTCAGAGAAAGTACATTTGTAGAAGACGTAATCGGTATTATGCGACCCACATGCTATTTAATCCGATCCGAAAATGATGATAATAATAATAAATCGTCTTTATTTATGGGCGAGATTGAGACTAATTAGTCTCTTCTTACATCTAACCCTTGAATGATCGTAATAAAAGTGAAATGTATGCGAGGACAAGTCGTTTTAGGGATTCATTCTTTACGCAAACGATACGTGACAAAAGTTAGCTAAAAAAGCAAATCAAACGCTTGGTGTTTGCCCCACCAGCCACGCGCCTAAGGGCAACTTGTAGGGTCTTAATGTATACTTAGATGAAGAAATGATTTCAGTTCTATAATATTCAAGTGGTTATCAAAAGATATCAAACACACCTAGCTAATAACTCATTGCGTAAGAAAAATCTGACGAACTTAATGTATGTAGGCTGTACTGTTTCAATTAGAAATTCTGTCGCATAGTCCATTTCGAATTCGCTCCTCTCATTGCGAATCATTCAGTGCTATTAATGCGCTTTCGTTCTGCCTACTTCTTTCGCCACCTCTAATCATGCCCGTCCTTCTTAGTTATTGATGCCGCTAATCGGATTGCCTTTCACTCCTATGTTATGTGTATTAAATGCAGATATCTGGGATTCGCACTTATTTATGACGTTTCCGTAGCAACGGCGAAACCAATGCCCGGTAGCGATTGCTTCGAAATTAATTATGAATAGCAATAGGACATTCGTAACCTGTGGGTCATATTCTTGGATTAAAAGTGGGAAATGCTATCGACGAGGGCTTTCCCAAAGCCACGCGCCCGCGGTTTGAAAATCCGGCGCCGTTGGGATGATTAGCATATTGTTCCGATTCATTTGGAATCCGCTCAAAAATTTAATCAGCCGAATCAGAGATGTTCATTAGCAGTGGATGAACGCGCCGAGTGTATTCATTTCTACAAACGCTTCAAACATTTTCAACCTTTGCTCGAAATTAATAATTAGCCTTAGAATGGAGTTTATTTGGTTGACAGAAAAATCAACACTTTGATAGTTCTCGTTATTTACTGTATCTTGATCAACAATTTCTCTATGGTTACCATTTCTTCATCATACCTAGTCTTGATCTGTTGCATCCTTCAAAAAATTCATTGCATTCATAGTGACGAAACTTCTGGTACCGTTATTTTTTCTCTATGGTATATTTATATCGATTTTCAAATAAAGTTCAGTTTTGATTAAAAAGTTTTCCCCGCCTAAATACGGCTAATAAGTGAATTATGTATTGTGCAATATTCATCAATTAAAAAAAAAACATGTCGCCTCTGGGGTGAGGTTTCAAACCCCCAACCCCTCCCCGGGTTACGTCACTGCCTACGTGTTTTTTCAGTTGCCACTCGTTAATTAAATAAATCATCACTTCGTTTTTGTCTGTAAAGTATTCAGCCCGATGGCCGGTTGGGACCTCATCCCCTCCACCGTTAGCTACGAAGATCTTGTAGAGGGGAATGAGGCTTACAGGGCGAAGTGAGGAGTGAGGTAATTTTCCACTGCTTTTTCATTGCTAAAAGCAACAGACGTCCACGTAAGTGAAGCATAATGACGAGTAACACTTTTCGTTAATTCCATAAGAAAATGATATAAATCAATGCCATTATTCAGCATCGCTAACTTCAGTATGCGACACAAGTTGATGAAAGATACATTTTTCCATCCTCCTTTCCAAGAAAAAAATAACAAATATTTACCTCAGCCAATAATTTCGCCTAGAAAGATCTTTGCTAGGCGAAATTGTTGGCAGAGGTATTGAAAGCTGGATTTACGAATCTATAATCGCTAGAAAAATATAAAAGACTTACGATCCCAGGTGGTACCAAACTATACCCCTGCCGGACGCCGAAAGGCGGCTTACAGGGTATTTATGTAGTCGTACATGTGAGATGATCATATTTTTTAATAAATTCGATTGCGTGAGCCTTATTCTGGTGGTTTTTCATAGCAACAGAAGCCAGGTGACAAAAAATAACTTATAAGAGTTTTTATTACTCAAACGATGGGATCAATACATTTAAGCTGACGTGATTGGTCATTAATTGTCATTACTAATGAAGATAAGCCACAATCATTAGATAACTGAGATATAGTTCCCCGTTTCGAAAAATTCTCTCGCGTGCCGTTTTAGAAACGCGTTCTGTGGGTTCCCCAACCCTGCATTAGGAATATGCATTGGAATGGAAATGTTTTTAAATATCGCCCATAGATTAAGAAACTTTTGAGATAATGTTATAACGCCAACTTAAGTGATGTGACTTTAAATTTTAAAATGTGACGATGGCGTCATAAACGAAAATATCCATTGTGTTTATGAGAAACTTGCAATGAAATTGTAACTAACACTCAAAGGTAGATATCCGAAATACCTGAGTTATTTACAGTACTTGTTTCCTTAACAGCAAGTTCCAGTTGCCAAGGTAACGAATTAGAGTTGGCAGGAGTTCCTTAGAGTCTTTCTATCAGAGATGAAAATCGTATTATAACCAGAAATACCCAGTGACTCTTGCTCGAAATATTGTCCTTAGGATTTACTTGAATTCGGTATGAGTACTCATATGATATAAAATTCCCATGAGAGTAATTAGAAATATCTTGCCACTCAGACTCCAGATTGAGTCAGAGAGAACTGCAAAGGCTTGAGACAGAATTGAAACTCTTCTCGATACGCAAGACTAACATCAAAGTAAAGAATCGATTGAATTTTGCTCGAATAGTTAAATATCGAAATAATTACGTAAAAAGGACGAAGAATTTTAATACAGAAACCACAGAATTCGGCAGTTTGACTCTCTCATTTCAAGTTTCCTCATCTGATAAAGCATGCATGATACATCCTGACCACACCGGTCAAAAGCCGTAAAAAAAATAACTGCTTAAGATACATGAAGACATAGATAACATCACGCTGATATTAATTCTTATGAACTCATACTTGGAGTAATGCATGCTTCCGACTTTCGCAAAGAATGAAGACAAATAAACCACGAAGCGAGTTGAGCTTCTCCTTTAATTATAATTTCATCCACTTAAGGGCGCCACGTTCAAGGTTCCAAGCGACTTTACGATGCCTCGACTCCCAAAGTACCGCCACTCAAATGCTGCTCCGTCAAAAAGCACGTAAATTTCCATTCTCTTAAGCACGGGATACAAAGGATCCGTTGCCAGCGGAGTTTAATTGTTGTTAATTGTTGTTCCATGAATCGCCTTTTCCGACAGTTTTATGAAAATAGACCTGGAGGAACTAACACCACACCCGGTCAGTTATAAAAGCGGTTTTTGGTGCGTTTCAGTGAATAAGGGACTTTTTTCCCCGGAACTTAACTCATTCTCGACTCAACCCGCTTTCGTACGATATAATTCAGCCTTAGCAAATTTTGCGGGCGCGAATTTACATTTTAGTTCCATACAATACTGTTGCTAACTTAGAAACTGCTGTTCGTAAAAAAACCGCTTCCGAATAACCAAAAGTCTGTAAAAAAAAAGAAAAAGAAACCAGCCCAATTAGAACAGTATGCTTTCGTAGAATATATTGTTTCCGTAAACATCCAGGCTCCACTTCAGCGTTCGAATTCGAGGAAGAAACAAAGAAATTTCAATTCATATTCCAATTAACGTGCCATACAGTAAAATTCCAGTATTATCCACGCTTTCTCCCTCAATTATTCACTCGCGTTCTTTAGTTCCACTTGAAAGTTCTTTTTTTTTTTCAAGTCCACACTTTAAAAAAAAAAAATTCGATTCTTTTCCAGAGCATTTATTTTTCAATTGAGTCGGAAACTCATTTCCAGGAGGAACAGAGAATAAAACAAATTTCCCCGGTGCGAAAGCTATTGGAAGTTGTATCTTGCGGAAATGAACGGAGCCTGAAGTTCTTTGCCTACGTCGTCCGGTGAACCAGAGTCGTATTCTTCTTGAGTTTGCGGATCCTAGCAACGGTTTGCCTAACGTGTGTTTCCTAGCAATGTTGACTTACATATTTTGCAATTTTCGTTCACAATTACAAGCACTCCTGGTCTAATTAAATAGAGAGAAAACCTGAGAATTCGTCCGGAGGGAATTTTGCAGAATTCTTTCGCTTCGTAGCGTCTTACGAAATAGCTCAATGGGGCAGAATATCAAAAAAAAAAAAAACATTTTCAAATAAAAGTTCTCTTTATCTTGAGCCGGAATTCTNATATCCGGATAAGCGTCTATATAAAGAGATATACGAGTAAAAGTTGCTTGTATACTGCAAGCTTAATGTAAGATAGATTAACTAAGGCTTTACACACCACCTGCAACACTCCGCCTTCCATACACCGATTTCCATGCACCAACTACAACAACCTAAACGAATTATTCATAATACGTGCAGAAGAAATGTCCTAGCATCGAACTATGACGATCTTGAGCCCCGGGGTTGGCTCTGGCGTGGGTCCGATAAAGTGGGTATTGGGCACCAGTACGGGTAAAAAAAAAAAAAAAAACAAATTGGAAGGGGTCAAAATGAAACCTCCGCCCGTACTCGGTAATCGACGATAAAAATTTGATAGTATAAAATTTCTTTCTTATGAAAATTGTCTTCAGCTCAGTTTGTACGATTCTGTTTTCGTTTTGATATAGAAATAGAGCCCGGAAAAGAAAAGAAAAGATATGAAATTAACATCTATATCTTATAGGGACGCATTGACTCGCAAGGGATCGAACCTCAGACCAATAAATACACGAAAGAAATCTGTATGTCGTCGGTTTTTTAAAATGTGGAAGTTTCCATGCTTTTTAACAACTGGTTCTCTAGTTTAGGCGAACACTCGCCCTTACACACCCACTCAGAATAGCTCAACTGCCCATTAAGAAACAGTGGGAAGTAAAAATTGATAACTACGTACTAATAGCAATTCACTGGAATCTCAGGAAATGAAATAGATAGCCAATGCAGCAAATGAAACGTGAAATTTCTTTATTATTTACTCTACATTTTCTATGAAATATCACAATGATCGAAGAAGAGTCAAAAACACTCCCTGCCACTCCCGAAAGGCGGTTTTCAGTGGTAGATGTAGATTTACTCAACGAAAAGAATATTTAGATGTTTCATCATTCTAAAATGCCATTGACAAGAATGAACTGAATACTGAAACTCTCCTAAATGGTCTAATGTGCGTCCCTGCGATTATTCGATGCAAATTATTTGACACTGCAAGTGCTAAAATCTCGTAAATTTCTTCCTCTTCACATGCCTGTAGTCTATCACTAATACTTACCGTGCATTTTGTGTAGACCTCATTTTCGAATGTATTCTTGTAGGAAAATGCATAACTTCGGATTCAACAATGAAATTAGTCGTCATGGGGACGATTTGTTTACAACCTCAAAATGTTAGAACAACTTCGTTCATTTGATCAAAATTCTTGCAATTCTGAAAAGAGAACAATATTTTACGACCAAAATAAGAATCTTCATTCAATTTCCCTTCTCTTTTGTACTCGTCTCAATTTCATGCGAGTTTCTTGGTTAATTTTGCAAAACAAACAAACCCTGCAAGTGATTCAAATGAACTGAAATGCATGAGCTCGGATTCAACAATTGGCTTCGTAGTCAAGGGGACATGTTGTTTACAACCAAAAAATATCGCAAAATATTTGTCTATTTTATCAAAGTTCTCGCAATTTCGAATCGAAATCAATGTTCCACGGCCAAAAATAGGAATATTTAATCAATTTTCCTTCCTTAAGTGCTTCTCTCGATTTCGCACGACTATTCTTTCTGATTTAATAATCTTTCTTATTTAATTTTCCAAAAGAAATGTATCCTGCAAGAGGTAAAAGTGAGCTTTACATGTATTTCTCACGGGAAATATTTTCCTCGTCTAGAATCGAACCGGGGACTAAAAGGCACATGAAAAGTAGCCTATTACATGTGCGGGGAAGAGATTCAGTAATGTGCCAATCTTGAAAGTTGGAAAAAAATTTTACCCTCCCCTACTTTCCCCACCCCTCTCTCTTTCACCTCCACCTATGAAGTCATTAGAAACTTAATAGTCGAATTAACCATCGAAAGACCTAAGATATCGGGATAAAAAGTAACATGTGTGTCAATTCAGGACATACATTATCATCCTGGCAAATTTCATCTAAATCGGCCGGATAGTTTTTGTGTGATGCGATAACATCCAGACAGACAGACAGACAGAAAGACAGACATCCATACAGGCAGGTAGTATTTATTTAAGTAGGTGTTTTGGACTCCATATCACTTCTGATTACCATATCCACCACTTTTTTGAAAATATATTGAATGTACAGAAACGGCTCGCAGATTTACTATAATTATAAATTTATTATTATTGTTGCTACAGATATTGTTACGGTGTTGCTATCGTTATTATTATTATTGCTATTGTTGCTATTATACAAAGTCAAATAACAGACTGAAAATCAATAAATGGATGTTTAGAATGTACAGTACAAAACATCAAATTAAACAACTTACACATTTTAGTATGTGCGATATGTAATCCATATAGTAATGTATAATTTTTGCATATGATTTATTACAGCATAGAAAAATTACGACATAAACAAATCATCTACTTAAATATATAACTCACATTTCATGATTGCGACTGTTTTAACATTAAAGTCGTCCTGAGTATAGAGCTCGCCAGGAGGGGCAATCTTGAACCTGTGACATGCTTTCAGACAGACATTAAACTATAAAGTATTTTCAATTGTGTTTGTTATCTAAT
This sequence comes from Ladona fulva, assembly GCA_000376725.2. NCBI lineage: Eukaryota > Metazoa > Arthropoda > Insecta > Odonata > Libellulidae > Ladona > Ladona fulva. The sequence goes on along the minus strand of KZ308861.1, from coordinate 86,337 downwards.
AGCAGTATCCTTTTAACCTTAGTTTTTAGTTCAGTAATGGTTTCTTTTAAACCTTCAATAGCATATGTAGTTGATTCCATTCCTGCTTTTAGGTTGAATTTGAAGAACTTGGCGTTGACGTACCTGTGTTTATGATACATCAGTCATCTTTTCACAGGCAAGTCATGTCTCTTCAACACTAGCGCCTCCAGTGGCGATTTCTTGCAAATGCATGTAACCAGTACATACATTACCATATTCCATACAAAATTCAGTAACTGTTCGTGTTAGAAAAGCATCGACCGTAACATTCAAGAGACTTTCCTGGAAAGAGATCGTTTTACCGATGCATTTTTAAGGTTATATTTCAGTAGAACCAGAATTTCGATACCTCGTTATTCACGAGACACTAAGTTAATTTTTTTGAAGTGTGCATGCACCATGATTTCGTAGACATATATGAATCAACGAGCTACATCAAAAGATTTGTCTATTCAACCAGGAGGTGATATATTAATAGAATCGTTAAGGTAAGTGATACTTAATTTTCTGTATGCGTAACACGTCGTCTATCTCAAAAATCGTTAACTTATATGAATGATCCTTGATAATTACGTGAGACTGTCGTAATTATGATTCTACCGATGTGATCCAAAGAACGAGGTGGAACGCANAATCGACGATAAGAATATGATTGTATAAAATTTCTTTCTTATGAAAATTGTCTTCAGCTCAGTTTGTACGATTCTGTTTTCGTTTTGATATAGAAATAGAGCCCGGAAAAGAAAAGAAAAGATATGAAATTAACATCTATATCTTATAGGGACGCATTGACTCGCAAGGGATCGAACCTCAGACCAATAAATACACGAAAGAAATCTGTATGTCGTCGGTTTTTTAAAATGTGGAAGTTTCCATGCTTTTTAACAACTGGTTCTCTAGTTTAGGCGAACACTCGCCCTTACACACCCACTCAGAATAGCTCAACTGCCCATTAAGAAACAGTGGGAAGTAAAAATTGATAACTACGTACTAATAGCAATTCACTGGAATCTCAGGAAATGAAATAGATAGCCAATGCAGCAAATGAAACGTGAAATTTCTTTATTATTTACTCTACATTTTCTATGAAATATCACAATGATCGAAGAAGAGTCAAAAACACTCCCTGCCACTCCCGAAAGGCGGTTTTCAGTGGTAGATGTAGATTTACTCAACGAAAAGAATATTTAGATGTTTCATCATTCTAAAATGCCATTGACAAGAATGAACTGAATACTGAAACTCTCCTAAATGGTCTAATGTGCGTCCCTGCGATTATTCGATGCAAATTATTTGACACTGCAAGTGCTAAAATCTCGTAAATTTCTTCCTCTTCACATGCCTGTAGTCTATCACTAATACTTACCGTGCATTTTGTGTAGACCTCATTTTCGAATGTATTCTTGTAGGAAAATGCATAACTTCGGATTCAACAATGAAATTAGTCGTCATGGGGACGATTTGTTTACAACCTCAAAATGTTAGAACAACTTCGTTCATTTGATCAAAATTCTTGCAATTCTGAAAAGAGAACAATATTTTACGACCAAAATAAGAATCTTCATTCAATTTCCCTTCTCTTTTGTACTCGTCTCAATTTCATGCGAGTTTCTTGGTTAATTTTGCAAAACAAACAAACCCTGCAAGTGATTCAAATGAACTGAAATGCATGAGCTCGGATTCAACAATTGGCTTCGTAGTCAAGGGGACATGTTGTTTACAACCAAAAAATATCGCAAAATATTTGTCTATTTTATCAAAGTTCTCGCAATTTCGAATCGAAATCAATGTTCCACGGCCAAAAATAGGAATATTTAATCAATTTTCCTTCCTTAAGTGCTTCTCTCGATTTCGCACGACTATTCTTTCTGATTTAATAATCTTTCTTATTTAATTTTCCAAAAGAAATGTATCCTGCAAGAGGTAAAAGTGAGCTTTACATGTATTTCTCACGGGAAACATTTTCCTCGTCTAGAATCGAACCGGGGACTAAAAGGCACATGAAAAGTAGCCTATTACATGTCCGGGGAAGATATGTAATAATGTGCCAATCTTGAAAGTTGGAAAACGTTAAGATATAGAGTTTTAGGGGAAAATAAATGTTCCCCTCCCCTACTTTCCCCACCCCTCTCTCTTTCACCTCCACCTATGAAATCATTAGAAACTTAATGGTCGAATTAATCATCGAAAGACCTAAGATATCGGGATAAAAAGTAACCTGTGTGTCAATTCAGGACATACATTATCATCCTGGCAAATTTCATCTAAATCGGCCGGATAGTTTTTGTGTGATGCGATAACATCCAGACAGACAGACAGAAAGACAGACATGCATACAGGCAGTCATTATTTTTTTAAGTAGGCGTTTTGGACTCCATATCACTTCTAATTACCATATCCACCACTTTTTTGAAAATGTATTGAATGTACAGAAACGGCTCACAGATTTACTATAATTATAGATTTATTATTATTGTTGCTACAGATATTGTTACGGTGTTGCTATCGTTATTATTATTATTGCTATTGTTGCTATTATACAAAGTCAAATAACAGACTGAAAATCAATAAATGGATGTTTAGAATGTACAGTACAAATCATCAAATTAAACAACTTACACATTTTAGTATGTACGATATGTAATCCATATAGTAATGTATAATTTTTGCATATGATTTATTACAGCATAGAAAAATTACGACATAAACAAATCATCTACTTAATATATAACTCACATTTCATGATTGCGACTGTTTTAACATTAAAGTCGTCCTGAGTATAGAGCTCGCCAGGAGGTGCAATCTTGAACCTGTGACATGCTTTCAGACAGACATTAAACTATAAAGTATTTTCAATTGTGTTTGTTATCTAATAGCAGTATCCTTTTAACCCTAGTTTTTAGTTTAGAATTGGTTTCTATATTTCTTTTAAACCTTCAATGGCATCTCGTATACAGTTGATTCCATTCCTGCTTTTAGGTTGAATTTGAAGAACTTGGCGTTGACGTACCTTTGTTTATGATACATCAGTCATCTTTTCACAGGCAAGTCATGTCTCTTCAACACTAGCGCCTCCAGTGGCGATTTCTTGCAAATGCATGTAACCAGTACATACATTACCATATTCCATACAAAATTCAGTAACTGTTCGTGTTAGAAAAGCATCGACCGTAACATTCAAGAGACTTTCCTGGAAAGAGATCGTTTTACCGATGCATTTTTAAGGTTATATTTCAGTAGAACCAGAATTTCGATATCTCGTTATTCACGAGACACTAAGTTAATTTTTTTGAAGTGTGCATGCACCATGATTTCGTAGACATATATGAATCACCGAGCTACATCAAAAGATTTGTCTATTCAGCCAGGAGGTGATATATTAATAGAATCGTTAAGGTAAGTGATACTTAATTTTCTGTATGCGTAACACGTCGTCTATCTCAAAAATCGTTAACTTATATGAATGATCCTTGATAATTACGTGAGACTGTCGTAATTATGATTCTACCGATGTGATCCAAAGAACGAGGTGGAACGCAAGGAAAATATCCGATAATGTTCGTTATTGCCCAGTACTCTAAGGGTGTGGTTCGCAGATCCCAATTCTTCACCCCACCAAATGTTAGCGTGTGATTCTCCATACCAGTCAACGGTTTACTCGTAGAATTTTCTAATTGTCACCTAGGTGGCCCTTGGTGAATACAGATTGTATTAGTGGATATCAATTAGAAAATATCTTGATTTACGGTTCCATACTAGTATATTGAATGTGTTTCTTGTACCAAATGTTGATTAGTGGAATATTTTCCATTATTCAAAGATAGAAAACGTATCTTCATTTACTTTCGGCTTAGCTCTTCACGTCCGTATTATATGAAAGCTACTGAGGTACGAACATAGAGTTAAATGGAATTGAGGCCACTTCTTATCAGTCACTAAAAAGGGTGTAATTTATTGAATGAGGCACTAACGTTAAATTTTTGTACTCTTAGCATTCTTGTTCAGAGAGGGAAACAAGTGAAATCTACTTCATTCTTCATCTTACCCATTATAACTCACTCCTCATCTTAACCAGTATACATCACTCCTCATCTTGTGCAGTATACCTCACTAGTCTTCTTGTTCAGCTTACCTCACTCCCTCTCCAGTGCTTCTTTATTTAAAAGGGGAAGGAATGAGTTTCAAACCAGCCTCATGGGTGGTACACAGGCATACGTGTCCATTATAGCCATTTCGTTAGATAAATAGCATCATGTTATGCCTATTTCATGCGATATACCAATTCTTGTTTGGACAAAAACCTTTCCTAAGATATTCAGCGTATATTCTATAGATAATGCAGTTCAGAGCCCACTTCTCCTACAGCATATAAATCATAATTTACAGAGTTATCAGGGGGAACCTGTATCTTCATACATTTCTAGTAAACCTACAGCATTCAGTATACTACAGAAATTCTCTAGAAAAGGGCTATTAATTTGATTTCTCTCTTTGCGCAAACATTAAAGAAAAACGACATAAATCTGAATTACGGCATATTATATCACCAGAGTCCCTCTATTAATAATATAATAATGTATGGGATTACATCCCATTCCCCAAGACAGCAATATATTTGACATCGTTAATTCAATCATAACTGCAAAGTCATATTTTTCCACTAACTTATTGCACTATGTATAATTGTGTATCATGTGCTGAATCCATTCGTTATTTACGTATCCCCGCTTTCTCATCGCGCAAATATTGGTCTTCATAATTCAATAAAATTAATTGATACAACTAGAATGCACTTTGAGAATTACTGGATGTGTGCACAAACAATTTATTTGCCTTTGAATCGTTTACATGGAATACTTTTTTCGTTTTTTTTTATTATTAGCTGTTTCTGTTTCTGAGAGATACGTAAAACTTGACGATGCAAAATGATTGTAAAAAAGGGAAAAACTGTGCAACATTGAAGTGGGGAGTGAGGGATTGGTGCTATTTGAGTAATAGAATGACCATTGTCGTGTTTGGCATCCAGGGAATTGTTTAAATTGATAGAGCTATTCATTGTGACACTTGATTTTGCTAAAAATCGTGCTTACTATTCAATTAAATGGAAATTCGTACGGAAATGTACCGAATATAAAATACTGTGTTTTTCTCGTTAACAAATACAATGGAAACAGATTAACAGTAAATGTAGGTAACGTTTCCCTCTAACCGAATTTCGCGTCAACCGATTTTTCCTTTCTCACTCGAAAAATACTAGTATTTATAGTATTTTTTTAAATGCGAATAGATTAATTCAACAATATAATATGTATTATGCGGAATAAAACATATGTATATTACATGTCATTTTACATATAATGTATGTTTAGAAAACTAGAATTTAGGAAGGACCTAGGCAGTCCCTTGTGTGACTCGAGAGGTAATTTTCCATCCTTCGAATAAGTGATTATTTATCTTAACTACAAGTTTCGTACAACTAAAATTAGTTCTAAACCAGTCTTGAAAATTTTCTCTAACCCCTATTCTGTATTTATTTATTTTACCCTTTCGGCAAGATTAGGGCAATAAACCTCTCTCACACCTAACCTTACTTCTGTATCACATAAGAGGTAACATTTCAAAATTCGCCACATCAAAAGCTATCCTCTAGCCTTCGAATAGCCCTTAGAGTTACGCGTTCGACTTCGGTGAAAGTGGTACCGGGTTCGATTCCCTTGTAATTAAGAAATTACTTAAGCTGTCGAAGGACTTTTCACAATACTATGTATTAAACCAACAAAAGAAGTATATATGTTGTTGTGGACAATAATGGTAATAATAATTATTTTTATTATTATTACCATAATAACCGTTATTACCATGACAGCTCGTTATAATAATTATTATTATCATTATTATTGTAACGGGCCCCCTACGGATCACATCTGCAATACGTAAGTCATACAGAAGTGGCTGAGGCATGATCCCATTCAAAAGAATAGCACTGTATCGGTTGCTAGGGTTTGTTTATTTAATTATCAATTCTGTTGGTTGCTCACTTCTCTGTGTAGCAGTCCATGTTGTCATGGTATCGATGTAAACGAAATTAACTTTTTTGAGTTGAACGTTGCTCGTGTTAACCGTTTCGCATTCAACGAATTAATAAACATCGAAAGTTATAGGAGACGAAACCGATTAAAACTTCTCTTCGTCTTAACCGATGCTCTGCATTATCCGTTCTCGCTTTAACATGTTTCCACAGTATTATTCAGCTTCCAAAATGTCTCTGAATGGAATGACTTCTCCGATTTTTGAGATATCTGTTGCCCTCCATGCTTCGTAACATGAGGTTTAGCGAGGTCTTCCGAAAAAGTAATCGAGAATTTGGCCTTCCCTTTGAAGTCCTGATTTCCGAGAATTTGAAGGGAACTTCCTGCTCTTTTGAAGATTTCCGCAAAGAGGATTTCTCGAAGAATAGTGTTTTGGCACATTATTTTGATTATACCTTCTGAACATATTTTCCCATGTAATAACATATTTTCCCATGTAATGGTAGATGCTCCACTTTGTTTCCCTGGAGATAACATTAGTTTTGAAGCGGCATCTCTTTGTTGTCTGTTTATTCCGACCTTCGTCGCACATGGGTTGCTAGGGTCAAAAACACGTGAAATTTCGATGAAATTATTGTTAGTTCACAACTTTTAGTATCGTATATCTCCGTGAAAATTTGTCTCTTGAGCACATTTTATGGCTGAATTTCCATTTTTCACTTTCTTTCTTAATTCAGAACGTAAATTTGATGTAGGATGCGAAACAAATGCAACCCGTTTCCCGTTTATTTGACGGAGCAATTATTAACCTTAGACACTTCACAGAATTATTTATCGCGTGATTTATAAATCAGAGTTTCCTTCGTATTCGGAAATAATTAAGATAATGGATAATTGATTAATATCGTTTCCAGTTCAAATAGAATACTTTACTTTAATCTATTCACAATAGATTGGCATTAACTTTTCTATAAAATTACTGAAGTTTCGACTCAGATGCGTAAATTCTGCCGTTGCTTGATCAATTTAGAACGAGATGAAGAATGTTAATTCCATCATTAAAGGGCATTATAGCATATCGCGGGTTATCATTTTTTCCCGTATATGTTTTTTCCATAAAAAAAATCCAAGATTTTCAGAGTTAACTTGATTGTGGTTACACTGCAAAAGAATCACCCAATTCTACTCACTTATTCATTGAGTTTAGGTTAGTTTCTTTACAATTTACCCACCTTTTTATATTCACTCCGATTATACCGTTTAAATAATAAACCGCATCAATACTGAGCTAAGCACAACTTGGCCCGTTAAAGAACCTGGTCTACTTTACCATTACCGCCATCAATATACTCAAGTGCCCCAGTTAAAATGCCGCCTTTATAATACGGGATGTATACGCAAGCAGCTGAGGCATTATTCTATTGAAAGGAATAGTGATGTTTTGGTTGCTATGGTTTGTTTATTTATTTATCAGTCTAGTTTCTTGCTTACTTTTTTCTGTATAACCGTTCCCGTTGTCATGGTATCGACGGCGTAAACAAAACTTTCCGTTTCCATTAAACATTTGCTTTGAAGCACTTTTGACATTCATAAAATTCAATTGGTATCGAAAGAAAAAGCGGCGACGATGCAAGTCATTAAAAAAATGTTAGAGTTTAAGAGGAATTGAAAGTATTTTTTCATCGGTTCTCGTTATGCATGTTTCACAACCATGAGAAGTGACGCGAGTCATATCGCAAGGTGAAGGTGAGGCGTCAAAACAGTGACTCTCGAGCATCAATCAACTGCCACTCTTGTGTCTTGGGTAAACCTACGAAACTGAACGAAAAAACACAGAGAATAATTAAAACTTAAAGCGTGGCATATGGACATATCTCCCGCTTTTCCCAGGCTGAGTCCGGTAGGACAGTAACAGATTGAGCCAATGTACTGGATACAGTTTCTTCGCATAGAGAATGCCAAATGTACACAATTTAATTTGGGAATATTCTCGCTTTCATAGCTATCCATCTTTGTTTCGTTTGATGAAAACCATTTCTCTTTCAGCTAAATTTAAACCCATTAATAAAGAAGCAATTAATGGAGATTTCGATGGGAGGAAAAGCTTCAAGAATAAGATGGTTTAAGAGTTTAAGGAATCGTTATAATCTGTGTTAGAAGACTTTAACACAAAGTGCAATTAAAAAAAATCATTTAGCAAATGATTTTTTTTATTGCACTTTGAAAAATCGCCTGCACTCTCTCTTGTAACGCCTGGGTTTGAATGCACGCCTTCTTTAAGACGACCTCAGGTTTCCTGGGACTTTCTATTATTATTGTTAAAAGTGCTTCGACTGCTTCGGTCATTTCGCCCCTACCGGGAGTTGAACCCGGGACCGATTTCACCGAAGACGAACGCGTTGCTGGGGCATTCTCAAATATACAAATGTAATGTGGTTTATAGCGAGAGATATATTTTTGGGTTGCTAGTGAATAATATATTCCATAATATATGGAGCTTTCTACGAGCGTATTTCAACCTTTGGGGACTTCCCTTTTACCAAAATTGTCTTCCCATTATTTTAGCATACAATATTTCAAGCGATGACTCATTTTACATTGGTCTCCGTTTCTATGATAACCCAATTGTTTCCAGGAATTGTATTGATTGTAAAGTTGACAATGGAAGATTGATAATATCTATGACATTGTAATCAATTCGTTGCAGAATTTCGTTCAACTTTCAGAGAATATGTAACCTCACATTCAGTTTTCCAATTTCCAAGGAACCTTTTAACATAAATGATAATTAGGTATATAAATTAATGAACATTTTGCTTCGAGAGATTCCACTATTGGATTGCAGTAATCGGAAATATTTGCATCGCAATTAGAGATGGAAACCTTCATTATTGACAACAAATAATCAATTAATTATTCATTAAATAAGCTATTATTATTGAATAAACGCAAAAGCTCCGCATGTAATCGTTCACCAATTAATGTAACACAATTTATATACAATTATGATGTAATTAAGCTAATGATTCATTAAATTTTCCTAATTAATATCTTTCTGTTCTTAAAGATTATTTTTAAGCCTTATTTGATGGAGAAAATTACCGACATCTGATTGACGATAAAATAAATAAATAATTGACGAAATAAAACCTCTATAGTGACGTGCATAACTCTCATGAAATATATGTTGAAATACAGCCTCCGATTTACCGTTAGCTTATCATCCAATGAAATCCCGGTTTATCAAGAATTCCGAATATGAATTCGATCATTTTTCAAACCGTAACTATGAAGACACCTCTTTCTAAATATAAACAAATAACTGCTTCTATTTCACTTTTAATGGAGTGCGTAAATGTTGATTTCTAATGGCAACGGTAGATGTTTACTCGTAACTACGACTCACCGTTGCTACGAAGCAATCAAGGCTTCATTTATTATTTCATTTCTCTTTTGCTTACGCAAATGAGGTTTTCATTGGTTTAAAGGACTCCCTTGGGAAATAGCCGCAATTCCAAGGGTACACAATAGGATTCAGGGTCATTTATTTACCATAACACCTCAACATTAATTGGAAAATTTGTGAAGAAGCATAGCTTGAAACGGATAGTAACTTCTGGTCTTTCTTTACGTATAGCATCAGGAAAGCTAATAGGGTTGATTAGGTAAGGTGTTGATACACCCCCTGCCATACGTCACTGGCGTATGAATCTAAATTATTATCTATTCCTATCTTATGTGGGCGTTACGCAGCAGCGTGGGCGTTTCTTTGAAATCCCAAAAGAAATTTTCCTTCCGATCTTCACCTTTTGTGAACGTGTCTTAAAGTCCATCTTATTTCTGCTTTAACATCGAATTCCATGCGACGTCTTGAGTGGGCGTGACGCCTTTTTGTCGGTTTCTCTCAGAAAACCCGGAGATTCGGGGAGATTCCATCACAAACCTTTTCCTCTCGTTTTATAATTCCATTTATTTGTGTCTTGTTTATTTTCACCACCGAAGTATAGATACTTCAAAGATACTTTCTTTATAACTTAAGAAGTTATGGTGAGAGGTTCGCCGAACTAAGCAGCATCGCCCACAGAATCCCGACTTAACCACAAAGTCTCCCGGAACAAAAATCTAACTTTTCTGGCATGTTAGCTCGATTAGCTGTAGCAGCCACCCTGAAAGTGGAAGATCTGAGTCCTGGTGACGTCAGACTTTTTCCATTTGCGTTTCTCCCTGGAAAACAATGCGGATTGTGGAGAAAACAAAAATTCTAAAAAAGGAAAAGAAAGTTGAAACAAGGCTGTTAATGAACTGGTTCGTTTTTAATTATGGAACCCTTGAGGATGGAGGCATCGGTTCCGAAATGCACATAGGGTACTTCTCAGGAAGCGGTAATCTGGGGATACCCGTTAGCTTCTAAACGTGAGTTCCATCCAACGACGTACGGCTTACGGCGTGTTTTAAAAACTTTAAACCAGAATGTCACTTCCACGAACGCAACACATATCCCGCTGAGCGTATAAAAATGATTAAGGAACTCAAAAACTGAAAAGATTAAAATGTGGAAAAGGCTGTTAATGAATTGATTCAATTCCAATGAAACCCTTGAAAATGGAGACATTGGTTCCGAAATGCACATTGGGTGCTCCTCAGAAATCGGTAATCCGGGGCTACCCGTTAGCTTCTAAACGTGAGTTCCGCTTGCCGACATAGGGCTTACAGGAGGGTTTTTAAACCTCTAAACCTGTCCACGAAACCAGCAGATTTACCGCGGATCATATAAGAATTATTAAGAAACTCAAAAGCTGAAAAGAATAAAATTCGGTCGCATCCGAAGTAGTGAATGCTGATAAGCTGAGCGAATCATTTGTTTCGCTGCCGAATTTCAACACTCTCTTGTTTCTTCGCTTTCTTTTTCGATCGGACCGTACGCGGGGCGAAAAATGGAGACGTCTCCTTGTCCGTTGATGTGGACCGCATCCCCAGGCCCAATTTCACAGAGGCCTCTTCCACAAACAACCTTTGACCTCTCCCGTCTTTCAACCTTCCTTTCACTGACAGTGCTCGACCGTTTCCTCTCTCTCTCTTTCTGGTGCGACTAATGACGCGATGCTCCTGCGGTCCTCCCCTCCCCCCCGCATCAGTCCACCTTAGCGCCCCATCCTCACGGCGGCCTCCGACTATAAATTCTCATCCCATCAACTTAAATAAGCAGAGGTGCGTGCGTTCTGGAGGTTAGATCAACATCGCATACTACAAGAGCGATTGCTGCGGAGTGGTCGTAAACTGACCTTGATTTCGGACCCATTTAGCTTCTCGAAGGAGAATCGGGACGTCGAAATTTCCGAGAACCATTAGTTTTGGGTGTAAATATGACGAGGGTGTACAAATTGGTGATTTAAGGCTAATTCATCTCGATAATTTACTCATATGAGGTATTTCTGTGCTGAAAACCACTGCTGTTCATAGTGATTGCCATAACAACCATACGGACGCCAATTTATTTTCGTAAATGCCGCTAGATGAACCCAAAAAATAGATAAAATGTCTAAACTCAGAAAAAATTATTGCCAAAAGGTAGTAAAGAAATAAAATAGCTTAAATTCGCCTCTATAAATGGAGTGTCAGTTCATAAATTACACATTTTAAATTTGTAATATGAATATTGTCTTTTATCAACGAAAAGTAACGATTTTAATTTCAAATAAGGCAAACATCTTTTGATAGAGGAGGGTGATGAAATATGCTCCTTAGATGTAGCTAGGATAGAAAAAGGTCGCTAAAAGAAGGAAAAAGTTGCCAGATTTAGCGACAATATCGCTAAATTGGCGACTATGACTGCGAAAACCTCCATTGCTGTTATACCAGACCTTAATTATACCAAATACCAATTCATCGACACTTTAACTCATTATTTCTCTACATAATTATGTTACAATCTCACATACCATGCATCATAACTCATTAGGATATTGATACTAGCAATTTTATATTGCATTAATGCATTACGTAAATTATTCTGTCAAATGGCTGATTGAAGCCTCATCTCCTCTTCCATTAGCTACCAGGAATGGAGAGAGATGAGGCTTACTAGGCGACGCGAGATTAAAACATCTTACAGGAATAAATGAGACAGCAGTTTGGGTCACGTCAGGTGTCCTGGCAATGCCTGTATGCCGAAACCGGTCATAAATAAAGATTGTGTGGAAAATTCGAAGTTTGCTGTCTCTTTTATTAAAATGGCGTTCCACCAAGTATGATCAGATTATATTGATAATAGCTTACATAATTTTCTCCACCATGTCCATACGTTATTCAGCCTGGCGGTTGGTTGACTATATAAATTCCCACCTGCTGCATGGAAGTCCACAGGTAGAATCAGCCTTGGAAAATGAGAAACGAGTAATTAAAAGTAACAATGGGCTGTTGAAGTGTAGTATCGGCAACAATACGTTCATTTAATTCCGTTTGCCTTATCCTGCTAACTTTCGAAGGCGTTGCTATGCTACAAAAGGGAGGCTATTGTTATTGTTATTCCTCTAATATTTTAAAACCCATTTTATCACCATGGTAATAGTTTCCAATGCACTTTAATAATTTACAATGACTGATACAAAAATGGAGACTACTTTGTTTCGGACTCCCAGATTTTTGTTTCAACGGCATTTCAGTTCTCTAAAGGCATCTAAAATTAGAGCTATTTTATACGTCACACCTGTAACTTATGCAAAGCGACTGTGAGAATCACTTATTCGTAATTTATCGAATTAAAGGTGTCTTCTGAGGCAGAAGAATCCGGGAAAGTCAGCCCTAAATTTCAACATCTTGCATTTCATTAAGCGTCGCCATTCCCCTCTTATTAAGCTAAATATACATTCTCTCTCCTCCTACGGAAGATTCTGATTCAATTTGGTCTTCGCTCAGGAAATCCCAAATAAAACACGTAAAGCATTCCCTTGTATGTTTTTCGCGAATAATAAATTAGAAACTTTACCTTTAGGAGGTTGATATGGATACGCCAAACGAAAGAAAAAAGATTCTTAACGTTAATGGTGGATGGTTTTTGGGAAGTTATAAATATTCAATATACAAACACATTTTAGATTGCGTGATAACTTCTTTGAAAGCAGAGATTGTGGCGTGAGTTTTAAGGTCCATTTCTAACATTCAGACAAGGAATATTCCAGAAAACTTGGGAGAATGCATTGAGGACAAGGGAGAAAGAATCCACAAAATAATATGGACGTAGGGATAGAGGTGGACTTAAGCTATCAGAAGCCCTAGGCGTAAAGGTTTGACTGAGACCCCCTCTAGGAATTATGAGTAAAATTCCGAATTTTTTCATAATACATCCTATAGAAGCCACGGTCGCCTCCCTACGGTAAGAAAAAACAAACGAGTTTTAATTAAAACGCATTACATTTCTATTAATTGCAATAAATGCTGGACAGATCTAACAATATATAGTGACGTAAACATTGCGGTATATTCTGTAAACATATTATGTAAACTTACTCATCAAATATGAAATTAATTCTTGAAGCGAATAAACAGAACCATTTTACTGAGAATATATTAGCACAGTCTTACTGAGGTTCCAATGTGGATGAGGCCCTCAGCTAGCCTAAAGCGCCTAATCATAAATCCGTGCAGGGTGCAGGGATATTACCAGGGAAGATGATACGTGGTTATGGAGGCTAAAAACTGTTGGATGATTAATCGGGAAACGTGAAACACTGTAAGCCCAAAGTGTTTCACACACAAGCAGAGTGATTCAGAGGTTTGAAAACACTTCGTAAGCCGTATTTAGGCAAGCGGAACTCGCACTAAGAGACAAACGGGAAGCTCCAGATTACCGATTTCTGGTCCCAATGACCATATCAGAGACAAAGCCTCCATCGTCAGGGGGTCTCCACAAAGGAAGTGTGGAGACCCCCTGTGGAGTGTTTTTAAACCTCTAATTCATTGACAGCCGTGTTTCAACCTTCTTTTTCCAACAGCAGACTGTTTACTGAACGTTTTTCGTGCGTCGGAAATATCCAATGTGATTCTGCATTAAGTGTTCATAATACAGCGTTTTTTTTATCAATCGGAATATTTCACTACCTCATTTAGAAATAAAATTGTAAATTATAGACAAAAATTGAGTTATTTATAAACACATCACACCCCACAATATTATCATTAGTATAAAAAATACATGCAGCCGACAAAGAACAAATTGGAGGAAAAGAAATTAAATGAAAGGAATAAATGGAGAAAAAAATCCTACCTCAGCTAGAAATCAATCCCAGATCTTCCAGTTGTCGGATGGTTTCTACTCAATGGTAACATAGCTTCAGAAATTGAAACTATGTTACCATTGAGGTAACATAGCTTCAATTTCTGAAGCTGTGATGGGACACGGTGTGGTACGGAGCATCCATCTAAGATGGCGCCACTTCCGAGCACACGAGAGATATCTATAATGTCAGTCACCATGATAAGGGACTTCCTGAAGGCCGAAATGGTAAATCAATTAGGTAAGTGATGTTAACGCGCTTATGACGCGCTTGAATTTAGAGGGAAAATAAATTAAACTTAAACTGGTAGATTGGCTGGAATTGTGACGAAAAAATGAAGGAAAATTGGTGCAATTGGTTGAACTGAGGAGCCCTTAAAAAGTCTTAATAAAACATTATTTTAGCGATACGTTTTCCAATATACCGTTTCCTATCTCACCAGAAAATTTTCCTCAATTCGAGCAGCCAAGGTTATTTTTACACTCAAAAGATTGAATTCTGCCTCTTCATGTTCCGTAAGGAAATACGTACAAAGAATCAAAGCTACAGAGAGAGCGCGTTAACAACAGGAAAAAGAATGCTACCCACTCTTTTATTGATCTCAACGACACCGGAGCCTCCTCATTTTCCATGGAAATGAACCTGAGATATTTTCTTTCGTTCACAAAAAAAAACCTTAGTTTTCCTATCAATTCAAAAAGTGAACTTCGTTCCCAAAATTGGGATTCGTTTTCCTCCTTGGAACACGCGTCGGCGGGAGGACTCCGGGGAATTAACACGCCGGAAAGCGAAGCGTAGGCAAGCATCATTGCCATCTCCAGACTTGCAAAGGTCAAAAAAAGCTGAAATTTCCTGCGAAAAGGTAAGATATTGCGCCAAATGCGCGCCGCGATCGGGAAGATGTGATAACCAATCCGAGAGATTCGTACCCACGGCGGAGAAACGCCAAAAGAGGACGCTGTGATCGCTTGCTTAATGTGACTGCTTTTTTATCGCGCGCCGCGGTGGCACGTGGTGTTGTAAATTAAAAAGGTAATCTGGAAATTGAGGCCGTGGCTTAGTCAGAGCGAGTATGAATGGCACACGAGTGGACTCCTAAATCAATGGAATATAGGTTTGCAGTTAAACCAGTTTTATAAGCAGTCAAATGTTACGGTTCTGTATCCTTAAATAAGGGGCATTGTAAAAATAATAGTAGAACTGATATTTTAATGTATACAGCACCACAAAATGAATGCGTACACTCACGACCTAGGTATCAATGCATAGCATCATCATATTATTTTTATCGTGGATTACCACTAAGTAAAGGCCGAAACTATCAATGCCAAGGGGCATTGTGTTCGAATGTGGTAAGTTTATTAATAAGTCAACATTAAACTTTAATTAGATACCTGTTTTATTCTACTATCACTTCCTCCCTTTTGTTCTCTTGAATATCGATTTCAACAAATACCACGGCCGACATTATTGGTGATTATAATAATCAATAACTGCCTTCAATAATGGATTGTTTATTTGAGGATTAATTAGTCTCTTATTCATTTATTGTTCTGTCGCTTGGATACGGATTGTTTATTGCATTGTTCATGAACTTTTTTTTCTTTTTATTTCTATGAAAATTTTGTCTACGTAATAATGTGCCTGTACCTTATTTTGCTACCTTGATCTGATTTATCCTGCATTTACCTTAAAACTTAGTTAAAAATCAGTAGGCTTCAGAGGTTTTTCACAACCCTCTTGTGGGTGTATACCTGTTGTGGTGTATTTTTTTCCAAGCGCCAACTTAGTGGAATAAAGTAATTAAGCTGAACTAAGAGCTTAATTTGTACACTACCATAATACCCAAGCATACAGCCTTAGACCAAAAAAGTAGTACTCTTTTTTGCTTTTTTTTCGAGCTATTTCTTTTGAATTTCAAACGACGAATAGCTAGCTGTAAGAAGAGACATGGAAGTCTTAGTTTCACCCGTATAAAGTCGCTCTGTTATTATTGCTTCCATGAACCAGAGAAATTCACACATATTGCTCCATTCAAGTACAGTGCAGTTGAATTTGAATTCACAACAAATGTCAGTTATTTGGGTAGAGTTTATTTTGATATTTCACTCCAGGAGTATTCTTTCAAGATCGGTTGACAATTGCTTAATTTATTTTATGCGTTGTAATCTGACCTTCTGGTCACTAGAGTGCAGAAAGGACCCCGGAATATACCTAAATAAAAGAACCAATAAATAACGTAGTGTACCTTATTATACCTTACAATGCACATATTTCTAATATAATGTTGCTGAAACTGTCTGTGGCGGAATAAAATAAACCACTTCTAATTAAAAACTTGCATTTCAAGTGAAAGCGAAGCTAAAGATTCTTTTGAACCAGTTCGTGATTTTTTGCGATCAACATTCCTTCAGTGGACTAAGATAATGTTCAAACTGTTATATAAACTTACTTAGATAAACTTATTAACAGTAGAATCGGTGAAATATCTTGGAGTAACTGTCGCGAATAACTTAACAAGGAGTACTCCCATCCATAATATATGTGAAGAAGCTCTTTAGAAACTCGGCTTCATTAAGAGAATAGTCGGTCGGAGGGGAGAAAAAGTTCGCATGTGATGTTATTTTGCGTTAGTTAGGCCTCATCTTGAGTTTGTGTGTAGTGTATGGGACCTTGCCGATAAGTGTTGTATTCGGGAATTAGAAAAGGTGCAGCGAAAGGCGATACGTTTTGTGAAGAATTGCTACGATAAATTAGTGAGCGTTACTCCGATGCTTAGGGACGAAATCTTTAGAAGTTATAAGATTTAAAGAAAGGATTGATTTACTGGATACATTTATAGAAAGCACGTTCAGAGATGATGTAGTCGATATAATGCGTTCACCATGTTACATAGGCCCTTCTGATACTGCGAGAAAGATCAGGGAAATAGATGCTGGAACCAATCGATCCAAGAACTCATGTTTTCCGGGAACGATACGCGAAAGTAATCGATTAGGGAAATGGAGTCATGGTGCATGCACCCCCTGCCACACGCCGAGAGGTGGCTTCCAGGGTACTTACATAGACATAAGTAAAATTGACACAAAAAAGACAGATTAGCCTTTATGAATATTTAAGGAGTCTAACATATTTTTCTACACATATGATAGCAACCAAGCACCTCTCACTTGATTTGTCATCTCCACATTTCATTTTTAACAATCGATATAGAGGTCATTATCGTTCGTAATCCTCTACAGCCATTCTTTATTCCCTTAAAATACATTAAGTTAATTTCTTGCGTCGCTTATATAAATAAGGACATGACGTCAATTAGTGCGGTTGGATTTCTGAGAAAGTCTCAATTTATCAAAAGAGGCAAATATACCCTCGCACCTTGATCACTCTCCCGGAATTATTAAGTTTTGTTTTTCTTTAAAGAGGACCCAATTAAGTCGAACCACTCCCAATAGCGGCTGTAAAAACAATCCCTAAGGTCAATCTCCTTCCGCAGGAGATTCTTTATTTTCCCAGAACGTCTGCGAGAAGTTAAAAGTAAAGAAAGTGGATCCCTTGTGTTTACCTTTTCCTTTCCCTTGGAGATGACGACGCTTTTATTTTAAATAATTTAATCCCGCTGGGGAAAAGCCCTCTTTTACGATCCTCTCCACCAGAGCGCACTTTAAGCTAATTACTGGATTTTTTTAACATATCTCGTTCTGCAAGCTTTTTTGGCAGTGCTCTGGTGCGGCTCGATTTTTGCGCGCCGTGATAAATTCTTGAGTTGCCTTGGTAGCTCCGCTGTACATACTTATTGTTGGCACTTTTCCCTTGGTATTCTTTCGAGCGGATTAAAACGAATATACCCTAAGCTGCTTAACTGCTTATTCCCCTCAACTAATCAAAAGAAATCTGAAACAGCCCCCTCCCCTCAGACGCTGCATAAAATCACTTCTTATCGTAGAGAGGATGTTCGGGTGAAAACTTGCTCTTCTTGGCTACAGCTCCTTGCTTTGAAAACAGAAGATGGATAAAGAAGAAGCAGACGTGTTTCTATTTTATTTCTTTATTTACGAATTTCGGCGACGTTTAGACGAAAGTCTGGCTTTATCGCAAAATATGCACTTAATCCAGACATATAATCAATCTATTGTTTCGATCTTTGTCCATAAATCTACATTCTCAAATTAGATGTTTAAAAACACTCCGTAAGCCGCATGTTGGCATGCGGAACTCGCGGTTGTAGGCAAACGGGAAGATACGGATTACAGATTTCTAGGAATTACCATATGCGCATTTCGAAAGCCCATATGCGCATTTCAAAAGCCCATATGCGCATTTCAAAAGCCCATATACGCGGTTCGAAAGACCATGTGCGCATTTCGGAGGCAAGGATTCGATTCTCAAGGGTTCCATAATGGGAAAAATAAAAAATAGTTTTTTCCGTGATCAATTGTTATTTTTATTCAATCGTCATGTACCAGGGATGGCGAACATATTGTGGTAAGAGTGCTTCATTTGATAAATTTAGACTTGAGTGCCAATGATGTGCCATAACAGACAGTGAGATGTTTATATTATCTATTTTATCATGTCAACGATGAAATTAAGATAAAGTAATTGGCGTAAATACTCATTAATTATCAAGCAAGTTAACAGAATCTACGTTTATTTACTCTTGCGCTTCATTTTAAGTGAATAATAGGACACCATTACCATTATATAACCATTACCGTTGACACTTGGTCTACAGACCAAATAAATAAATAAATAGCAGGATATAGATATAGGAACAGTAAGAGGAGATNAACGATGAAATTAAGATAAAGTAATTGGCGTAAATACTCATTAATTATCAAGCAAGTTAACAGAATCTACGTTTATTTACTCTTGCGCTTCATCTTAAGTGAATAATAGGCAACCTTTACCATTATATAACCATTACCGTTGACACTTGGTCTACCGACCAAATAAATAAATAAATAGCAAGATATAGATATAGGAACAGTAAGAGGAGAGAGATAAATAAATAACAAGGATATTGCAGTCAGAGTTACGCGTGCCAAAACGATTCTCTAGCGTGCCATAGGTTTGCCACTCCTGTCCTATACAAATTTACCGATTTCAACCAACTTCCACATATTTAGTTTTTGCAGCACCGAATGTAAGATTATGCTGACCACACACACGTATTAGAGCCGGGTTTGACTGAAGAGCGTTCGAAGAGTGTTCCATAAGAAGTGTACCTTAGCCTAGTTTTCATCCCTTGCTGCCTTCATTTCTCTTAGAAAATTAAAATAAAGACATAAAAAAATCTAGAAAATTACTCAAAGAAGGGAAATTCAACACAAATTCTTATTTTGGCCGTGAAATATCGTTCTAGATTCGAAATGTCCGCGAATTTTGAAAAAATAAGTGAAATTGTTGAACATTTTGCTGTTGTAAACAACCCGTCACCTGAGCAACCAAGCCAATCGTTGGAGTCGTGCCCACACATTCTCCAATAATTATAATATAGGAATTTAAATCCATGTGTAGTTTATCGTATGAACAGGATAGCCTCAGTGAAAATGAGGTAGTGATTTAAACAAGTGCGGTTATGATAAACAAATCACAGGGACAGACTCGTGATTACGTATGAAAGTCTCTTAACCATCCCAATTTTGAGCACATATGTAAAACTGGGGAAAATATTAAAAAGTTCCGAAACGCTTTGCATTGCGTTCTCTGTAAAGAGAACTTTAGGTATCGGATGTCCCTCCGGACTAAACGAAGCCTAAGACAGCATAGTTGAATATTTATATCTGTGTACGTAATGAGACCATTGAATTAAACATCCAACAAGCATTGCTTCATCCAGGAAAAGTTTTCATTTTTTTCCCCTTATGATTTCATTTAAATAAGATGACAGGGAGAATGGTTTGAAAATCTATTGGATAAGTAATTCTGTCAAATAAGCCCCCACCGTACGTCCACCACACGATGTAAAAGTTACTTGTATGATCACTTAATATGACGATATGGAAATATAATTATATCGGGATTTGGGAACTTCCGGAACAAGTACAGAACAAAAAGAAAGAAATGGAGCTTTTATTATATAGCAACATTTCTCCGAATTTAAACAGTTTTGGGAATATATTACTATCAGTAAGAGTTAATTGCGACAGATGCTTTCGCATTATATTTAATCGGTGTTTATCATCGGGTCCAATCTAGAGGGCAATCTAGAGGGTCCAAAAAATTGGCGGAACCAGTTGAATTAATGGAAAAAGTCAAATCTACTAAACAAATAGAGTGATTGATAATTTTTTTTAAAGCTTTGGATTCGTTTTATGACGATAAAATTACATCGGAAGTCATTATATGCGCAAGATGTTTGTATTTAGTGATGGTGATGTTTGGGGTCGATCACACGAATTCAATTTTCCCCAGGTATCATTGCATGGAATTGTTTTAAACTATAAAAGCATACCAAAATATTTGAATAATTACAAAAATTTTATGGATAAAAGACTATTTAAATCTCCAGTAAACGGAGAAGTTTAATGAAACATTTTCATCTGCTAAAAATAATATCATTTACCCCTTATCACAAACATTTTAAGCATTTAGCGCGTAGATATGAGAAATAAGATGCAACTTATTAATACATTTGTGAATAGGGGTTTAAAATAATTTCCATTTTCGTCCATTTATCCTTTTCCTTGATATATGAAGCAAAAGAGATAGGTGTGCACCAGGGAATATATAAGTATCGCTATTCAAAGACAGATTAATTACACCAGTTACGCATATCATTAATTTACATTCACCAATATAAAGAGTTGACATCCTGCCATACTGGAAGTCTGTCTAGAGGATATAACAGATCAATTCCGGCGAGGAAATACCCAGAAAAAAAACAACTATAACAACTATATTGCAGTAAAAAGAAAGCCAAGGATAACATTACTGAATTAATACTAGCACGATTGGAATGTAAGCAGAATCTATGGCCCAGTCAAGTAAAAAGAAATGTGGAGACTTAGAACGAACTGGGAAGTAATGAAATATTAGAAGAAGAGGTTATACTTAGGTTCTGGAAGTCTCTGCAGCTTACATGGTTGGACCATGTTGAAAGAATGGAAGAGGACGGAATACCCAAACGGTTACGAAGTAGTAAGATAGAAAGTTTGAAGGGGAGGAATACCACGCAGTAGATGGCAACAGGATGTTAAGGAGGGCCTGAAAACAATTAAAGTTTGAAGATGGGAGGAGAAAGCAAAAACGAATGGAGGAATATAACACAGAGCCAAGGCCCAAACCGGGCTATAGAGCTGTGGATAATGACCATAATCATAAATATAAAAAGTAAATGTCTGTCCGTCCGTCCGTCTGTCCATCCCCCTTTCTATCTCAGAAACGAATTGACTTAGAGACATTAAACAAACTGCATTGTATTTCTATGATGCTGAAACCACTTGGAAAACTATTCTCATCTCTGTAAAGGCCAGGATTCGAACCCAGGAGCCCATAATACGTTTCCATAAGAGATGAACGTAAAGTACGTTTTCATGACTTGCAGATGTTGTTTCTTTTACAAAATTAAATTAGAAGCAATAGTCTTACGAAATCAAGAGATGTGTCAAAAGAAAGGAAAATAAACATATATTCTTATTTTAGTCGTGAAATATTGATATTCTTCTTCTTCCTCTGGCGCTAAAGTCCTCCAGATCCGAATTTTGATAATATATCGGAAATAAACAACCCATCCCTTTGACGACTAAGGCAATATAAATATACGGGGATAACCTGTTCTTATATTTTTCTATAAGAAATGTACGTAAGGTAGGCTTTCATGACTTGAAAACAGTAGAATAAATATTATAAGTGTTATAAGAATGAACTAAGTAAGATATGCTTGACGGGGGCGTTTACTACCTGTAATATAATGGTGAAGTAAATAGTTTGCAGCCATTGATAATTTGATAGAGCAGTAAGAAAATGATGAACTTAGCTACCTTGCTGAGAAGAAAATACGTAATTATATGTGCATATTTAAGTATAGTATTTACTTAAGTCAAGTATATAGAACATTCGACACTTCTTTTACTATTATTATTATCAATTAACCGCTATTAGGATGTATGACCTGTGGAACTGTTGTTCCAACATAATTACGAGATGTTTACATTCAAAATACACGGTACAAACATAATACAAATAATGAATTGGGATTCTCCTTGGGATTCAGCCGCACGGCTTTACCGTGCAAAGTAAATATGCCTTTCCTTAATCCTTATGATACATAATCACTACCAACNTTTTAATCGTTTAATCGTCACAATATCTGCAGTTAGGCTGGAAGCCTGGTGGCAGTTTTATACCTAAAATACATTCATACATACAATAATTACATAATAGAAATATAAAAACCCAATAGACACAATAAGTAAGTAAAAAGCTATTACTGGATTGTTCAGGAACAACTTGGGCAATTAGTGATAAATATTCAAGATTCGTGGAAAAGATTAGGTTGATCGAAAATCCACAAATTGACACAAATATTTTACATTTCTACAGGCAATAGTATGATTGGTAATCCTATAAAACATTTGAGTACAATGATGTGGGAAAGCTATCTTTTCCATCATAAGACGCATTATGAATTTAAATTTGAACTCGCATAATTTTTGGGCGAAAAGATGAAATTCCTTTTCCCAAAAACGTCCTTAATGCACAGCTGATTAATTAATCCTCTTTTTTGTATTGCGCCAAAGCAACCCACGTAGACGTTGCGACTTAAAGGTCCGCTTCCATTTCAAGCAAATTTCATTTCTCCTAATTAGATTCACCTCTTAAAAAAAAAAAATGAAGAGAGGAGAAAGAGAGACCCTCATTGCCAGTTCCGTCGAGTCAACCACAATCCATTTACCGCGTGGCGTTCGGGAATTTTCCAGTTTCGGTTGCATAACTTCTTTTCCGCGGCGCCGAAATGCGCCTGAAATACCTCGGCTTCATTTCCCCGTCTCTCTTTCGGATGCCGGTAATCGCGGAGAAATTACCTTCCGGAGGCTAATTTTCCAGGCGAATCGCAGATGTACATGTCCCGCATGATGGAGATCCCGCGAAGGCGGTTCATTTAAGGGAAATGCTTATAAAACCTCTCGGGAGAGGTGTACACGCCGAAGGGTCCGCCCGCTCCTGCGGAAGACCTGACCCCTCTTTGGCGCATAGCGAGGAATTATTTATCGGCCCCGGAGTCCCTCGCACGACGGACGGGGTTTGAAGCCCTCATCCGGGGGAAAATGAAGGGCAGCCGATCAAAGAGCCTAAGCCGTTTCAAAGGCAAAATCCATCTCGGGAGGGCGAAAGGTGGTTCGATGACGTTCCATCTGGGGAGATGTCCTTGGGGCAGAGGAGATATCTATCGGAGGGTTTAATAGAGAGTTTCGGAGGATTCCTACGGGTGAAATGGGGGATGATCAAAGTGTGAATATGCGTGAACCGATAAATATAGAGTTCCGGTCGTGGTGCCCCCGGATGTTTGCAGTTCGCACATATACCTGCTACTGGTGGTGGTAGGCTTCTGAAACCTTATCTTGATGGGTGGAATCATTTGCATTTGTTTTATTTCGTTGCTTAGTTGCGATGAATGTACCTTTTACATTTCGTTTATCTTGATCGTGGGGATACGAAAGATTCTGAGGAATGAGTGGTGCTGAATACACACAGGCACCGATTATTCGTATTCGAATGATATGAACGGTGTTAATCCCAAGAATAGAGTCATTCTGCTGTAAATTCTTGAATACCTCCACTGTATGCATTTTGAGTCATTGAAAAAACCTTGAGCATTATAAACTCCACATTCCTCCCGTTGTTCAGAAGCCTCATTCTCCCTGCTCCTGCAGTTAATCGTAGAGGGAATGAGGTTCGAACCAGCCCTCAAGCTCAACCCTTTGCAGACAGTGACAAGTTACCAATTTGGTGGTAGAATAAAGGAGCTCTCAAGGTTAAGTCGATTCTCCTTGTTTTGTGTTATGCTACAATGTTTTATGTCGTTCAATCGTTATGAAAATCAGTGAGCGTTACTCAAATACTTCAGGACGCATGATGGGAACCTATAGAAGATAGACGGTTTAAAAAAGGCTTAATTTGCTGAATAAGTTCAGAGAAATTACGTTCTTAGAAGGTTTTACCGATATAATGTGTCCTCTCCGTTACATAGGCTGTTCTGATTCTTAGCGAAAAATCAGAGAAAAAGGTGCCACAAATAGTCGTTTCAAGAATTAATTTCTCCCGCGAAAGATTCGCGAAAGTAATCGATTAGGGAAGTAGAGTCATGGTGCATGCACCCCCTGCCACACGCCGAAAGGCGGCTTGCATGTTACAAATGCAGATATTGATATGACTGTTCGCGTTCTTGGGTGGTCGTTGGCTGTTTCGCGTTTAAAGGTGCTACACCCGATACAATGGGTAACTATTAGCAACGTGTAATGGGTACGGGCTACTAAAAACATATCATCTTCAATTTTTGAAATAACATAGTATTGTAATTAGAAAGTTTAAACAATATATATTATCAATATCAATCTCACGAAGACACAAATTTACGCATATCACGGGACTACCAGGACCGTGAAAATGAAAATACTGGTTTTCTCCACAGAACAATTTAGCAGCGTGGGAGTAAGGTACAGTTTATAGGAGGCAGCTTTGCAAAGTAATAGTAACTAATGCTCATTCGGGTAACTATGGGTTATGGTCACGGGTATAGGTTTCTAGGGGAACGAACTTTACAGCTAGGTGATCTGTTGGAGATAGAAAATGTTCAAAGGCGTGAAAATACAAGGTCGATTCGATTCATTCAACTCCATTTTCCTCTTTCATTGCCATATCGTTGACTTCAAACAAGAGTATTTTCCTTTCTTCCACAAAAGGTCGTCATATGCTTTATGTAAACCGCAACACCCAAGGGTTTTGAAGTGTTTAAACGACGAAAAACCTTGGGCTCGCAGTTTACTTTTCAGCCTTTTACATTTTCCAGCTTACTCGAATGAAACGGCTCCTAAAGTTTCGGAGAGGTTGAAATTGTGGGTTTGCCTTATGACAGACTATGTTTAGGAACCGCAGGGACAATTTTTCAGCCCAGCCGCTGTCGCGACCTAATTTCAAAGTTCTCCGGCAGCTTTGATGCCGCCATCGAAAACAGTGTCCTCTGGTGTGCTTCACAGGAGTGCGCTTATATCAGCACCAATTCGCCTCCCCTTTCTTCATCGGGTGCGTTTACATACCGGCCTCCTAAATTACCCAAAAAGCCGGGAGAATTCTTCCGCCCACATTTCGAAGTTTCCGTTGTACTTTGAACGTGTCCTTTTGCTGCCTCTCGCAAGAATAGTCCGATGGCCACTCTTGTTGTTCGCAAGCCGTACCTAAACCTCCCCGAATGCCATATGGTTGTGACTTGGTTCACCCTCTCCCTTCGGAGGACCGGGTTCGAACCACGCATCTCTCCGGCGTATTCAACGGACAAAACTCCCAATTAGAGCTCCGACGCTGTAAGGGTGAACTTTTAAGATCCGTATAAACAAATCCTTTCCACCCTCATTACGTCCCACCGTTTATACACCTCTTTTTTCCCTTCTCATTCTCACCTTTCTGCCCACACCATCCCAGCCCACATACTGCGACTCCCACCGTGGAAAAAGTCCTACCCATCCTTGTACCATTCTCTCCTCCTTTACACCCCCTCTGCCTTCTTCCCACTGCTTCCACTCCGCCCCCGCCGCCCCCCGCCCCTTCCCATCCTCGCATCGAGCGGCTGTGAGTCTGAGGGAGGGCGAGGGGGCCGGAGGGGAATGGTGGGGCACGCGCAATCGTCAGGAGGAGGGGAAGTAGGGGCAGGGGAAGGGGGGAGGTAGGGGAAGGGGTCCGCTCCTCCACGCAGACTCCCGGGCGCGGTGGCGGTCGACGGCGACAGTGGCCGGGCGTCGTTGAAGTTGCGCTGGTGCTTGGCGGGAGGTCTCTTTCCATTCGACCGAATTCTCTTGCCGCCGTGTGGTTCCACATTCTCCAGAAGGTCTCATCCCCCCCCGGAAGGACATAAGGCGGGAGAGGTGACCACTGGAGTAACCTCGGGAAGACACCGCAGAGAGTGGTGAGTTATCCGAGCGTTCGCATCGACGTCTCTGTCGCATTCCGACGCTGGAGACGTATAGCGTCCGTTAATCGGCGTCGGCCGATGGAGAAGTCACGGTTGCCCCTCTGCGTTATTTAGGAGGGAAAGGATCGATGATGTGCCAGTCTCCGGGGCTCAATATATCGAGTTCGGAATAACACGCCCCTTCCCTTTGTTGTATATCCTTCCTCTATCCCCCCACCCCTCTTTTCCTCCCTCCCTTCCTATCTATCTGTGACATAACCATCCTCAGTACGTGACGTTTCAAGGGTTCGGAGACGGGACGCAGGGCCCCCACTCTTTACACCCAGAGTGGGTACGGGGTACCCTCCGATGTGCCCGCAGTTAAAAAGGGACTCGGGGGAGGGTCCTCGGGAACGTGGGCGTTTTTGCTGCGACCGCGAAAGACTGAGAGGTCGAGGATTAGGAAAGCTACAGCTTCGATTTCCAATCGCCTCTTTTTCCCCATTCGATCTGCGGTTTTATGCCCGCTGTGGTCCTCTGGCGAAGGGGCAAACATGGTCGAAAACCCCTTACGGAACGTTATGATACCCTTTTTTCCTCGTCGGGTCGGTTTACTCTAATCTTCCTCCCTTTTTTCTCTCGGTTTGCTGCTCGCTGTCGGACGGAAGTCGGTCGGCTCCATTAACTTTTTCAAACACTCCAACGGCCGTTTGTTATGCGCCCTCGACGAGATGGAGAAAGACTATCGCTTATTTTTTCAACCGGTAACTCTGTCCATTTCTGCCCAAGGTAAACTCGCGAAAAAAATGCAAAAGCTATTAGTCAAATGGGCGATTCCCGGCGTGGGAGTGTTTTCCTCCGGTGCCATTAATTCACCCGTTGTTATCCCATTCTGGCCGAGTGTTTTGGAATGTTCCGACGGACGTCCCCCGGTCGCGCCTCCCGCAGCCTGGCCTTAAAGTTCGGAGCGATCCGTGTATTTAAGCGAGCACTTCGGATTCAACATTTCGCAACCGGTGATTCAATTTCGCGATCAAACTGGAGGCATTAAGTGCGTGGCTTTTTGAAATGTTCCCGAAAGTGGCGGAGGGGGTCTATCAGTCCAACCCTTTTCATTAAACGGAGTCAAGATCTATTCCGCTCTCCAAGTTTGACCCCGACCAACTACAACCGCCTCGTGCTCTTCTTGTTACAGTACCGCAGCAGTGAAAAGCAGTCCTCGGTACCTGAGAGACTTAAAGGATTCCGCATCCGTGCCCATTTTGTCCCTCTTTCCTCCCGATTAAATAACCGCGCGTTAAATAGGTTTCTCTGCGATCGCACGCTCCCCCTCAAGGCGCCGGATCCATTCCGGCGAAACAACCACCTCCCCAGAATCCATTTCGCACATTCCCTTCGCCTCGCTAATCAAAAGCTGGCGTCATAATGTTCGCCCGCCGCTCTTCACGTATTCGCACGCTATTGTTTATTTCTCACGCGTTTAAATCGCCATCCCACTCGACGGGAAAGGCACGCTTTGTGTATTGAAAAAGGGATATTCCCCGCAGTGTACAACACCTCCCTTCTTCGTAATCTTCCCCACAGGTTGACTCTCGCCGCGTAAAATGTTTCCGCGCGAGTGTCTCCTCTTCCTCCATCGCCTTTTTGGTGCCTTCGGGGATGTGCTACGCCCCCCCATCACGCCTCTGGAATCTCTGCCAGTTCCCCACGCTCCCCGCCGTGTCTGTCCCTCCCGCTTTCACACGTACACTCTCTGCGTCGAGGAAAGAGAGACAAAGGACGACGGGGAATAAAAATAGAGAAAAGGAACGGTCCAGAGAGAGAGAGAGAAAGCAAAAGTGCGCGTTATCGCATTTCGCCGCAGAAAGGAAGAACAATGGGGAAGGAAAGAGATAATTAACAATTGGAAAGTTTTTCGGACGCGGAAAATTTTTAAATGGATTAGATAAGGAAGTGGTGGGATATTCCCCGAAAGGGGAAGAATGGAGTGAAGGGTCGCGAGAATATTAATGGCGCTTTTTTTAAGGGGGAAATGCCGGTCTCATTCTTGAGCGCAAGCCGAGCAAGTTCACAGTCGCCCTCGGAAGGGGCCGCAAACCCGGGTCTCTCGCGCGCTGAGCGATTCAGCCTCGCAACCACCGGAGATGGGTTTGAAAAGGAAATGAGGGTTCGAGGCAGGGATTCCGGAATTCAACGCGTAGTTCTTTTGAAGATTGGTCTCTAACGGGGTGTGGTGAGCTTTGAAGGGACTGCAGTACTCTAGACGAAGTGAGAGGTATTATCAGGCTCAGGTGCGGATGTTTACCTGCATCGAAGTGCCTGCATTACATTGCTTTGGTGATTCATGGATGGGAGACGTCTACCTCTACTTACGCACCCCGCGAGCCGCCTTTCGGCGTGTTACAGCGGGTCCATGCACCATAGGTCTCTCTCCCTGATTTGTCTTCGGCGGAAAAACGAATATCAAAATGGATAATTCGAACACTGACTCCCACCCCCAATGTTTACTTGCGGTTGCTACGTAACTTGTTGGTCTTTATTTTGGTCAACAGAGTGAACATATAGAATATACTTCTTCCAAGAAAGAATCACCGCTAAGAAATTATTTGGAAAACGTGGCCTTAATTTTTTCCCACTTCTGGTATTAAGGTGAGAATTGGATTATCTTAATTGTTGTCTCATGGTTGCTAACGACGGAGATACATGGTAACGAGGACTATTGTAGATATGGGAGGCCTAAATTATTCCATATGGCTCGTTATAAACGCTTTAAGCTCTTCTTCTTTGTTAAGACTTAATCCATACGAGGAAACGTTAAAGTCAAAATGACCGATTAAAGCAACTGTTGAATTATTTAACCTGCAAATTTTAACGGAATTAAAGATTTGCGTTCTGGGATCCCGGATAGCCAAGTGGGCAACGCTTTGGGCGACTTCGGTGAAAGCGGTCCCGGTTTTTATTCCCGGTGGGACATCCGTGCGAAATTGTCGAAGCATTTTTAACAACACTACTACCACTACGGTTTGCGTTCGTATTTGGGAATTACCGTGGGAATAGGTGAGGGAAGAATACCGGAATGTCCAAAAGGTATATTGCCATCAAATGTGGGGTGCTTTTTAATTACCTGTTTCTTTGGCAAAATGCACGAATTTTAGTGATTAGCAGGTGGATTGCACGCGCCCAATTACAAAGGTTTTGTGAATGAAAAGAACGGTAATAGTGTGGCGCGCACATCCAACGCTTGCAAAACGTGCATTTCTTTTAGGATTTCATGCCATTGACGTGTGAGGTATTAAAACATCGACATTGGAAACATTGCGCTCAATTTTTACAGCTTGGGAGGGTTCATTGAAAGCATCCAGTATGGTAGACAGAGCGAAATTGCTGTAAATAGTCCGCATTATAGTACAAAGTGGGCTGTAACTCAGAAATTTCAGCTTTAACCGATTAGATTTTATGATTCAAAAAAGAAGTGGTAACCCTCGATCGCTCACGTTCATCATCGATATATCTACATCTACATAAATACCTTGCAAGCCGTCTTTCGGCGTGTGGCAGGGGGTGTAAACACCAAATGTCTGAGTTACATCTTCAGCTTATTGTTGTCGCGTATCCTTCGTGGAAAGAATGAGTCCTTTAAACGGCTTGTCCTCGAATCTATTTCTCTTATTTTACGGTCATTGTCGGATCGGCCGAAGTAGCAGAAGGGGTTCGCCTAACACCGATTACATTTCTGCGAATGTACATTCTCTGAATTTATCAAGCAAACGCAGACTGATCTCCTTTCTTTCGTGGATTCTCAACCTGTCTGAGAGCATTTTCGTAACTCTTGATTGTTTGTCGTAGTATTTATAACAAATCGTATCGCCTTGCGCAGCACTTTCTCGAGTGTGCGGGTACACGTTTTATCCGCTAGATTCCATATACTCGCCGTATATTCCACATTGACCCTGACTAACCTGACATAGCATCTCTCTCTAGCCTTTTTATCGCATCTACCAACAAACTATTTCGATATCGATTTTAGACAACTCATACGCAAGAGCGGAAACGGGACTTCTCTGTTTGTGAAGTCAATCCAAGAGTATTAAAGTCACTTACTTGGTTTAGATGGAAAATGTATCGAGAAAACATAGCTGGAATAAGCATCTACAGCATAAAGAACGGCTGTGATGGAGGAAGTTAAATACTAGGTATTTCCAAAGCCGTGAGAATATGTAAGAACGTAAGAACTGTATACTCAGGAGGATTTTTAACTATGACCTGAGAATTGAGATTGTAGGAGTGCTTCTGCACGCTGGTGATCGCGGGAGAGTACGAACCGAGTCACTTGTGCGTTATCCTATGAAGAACGTTCTCAAAGGTGAGGCGCGTTTTCTCCTCAAAGTTCTCTTCCACCGATTCCTAACAAGATCCAGACAACTTGATCGAAAGGAATCCAAGAGAAACTTTCAGATAATCATGTAGCTACGTGTTCAACTTCGGTAAAGGCGGAATTGGGTTCGATTCCCGGCGAGGGCTCACATCCGGAATGACCTTAGCTGTTTTAATATTACAACTCCAATACAAGAAGGGCTTCCGACGCATCCCAATTCTGGAAGAGGTGTAACAGTTTAAACTGCCAGGGCACCCCAACGTCGTCATATATCAAAGGCGCCAACTTATGGAGATTTCAACGAAATTAATGAAACCGTCAGCCCCCCTCCCACCACCACGAGCCTCGGGAGGGGCAAAAAACAGCCTCAACACAGCGAAAAGAACGGGAAGGCGCGGACAGTTTCCCACACAATCGCCTCCTCGGACGGTTTAACTAATGACGGCGACGAAAGACAGGGGCCTTTTACAATCGGAAGGCGACGAAGGGATAGGACACGGATAAGTAAACCAAGGTGCGGAAAGGGGAGGGCGAAAGGTGAGGCAAGAATGAGGGATATGAGAGGGGAACAAAGGAGGCAGACACAAAGGAAATGAGAGGCGCAGAGATTGAGCGAATGTGAGAGGAATAAGGCGAGGGAGCAGGGGAGGAGGGAGTGAGGCAACCAGGGTATCGATCTGGCATCATCCGAGAAGGAAATTCCCCGTTCCGCCCGTGCTTGGCTGCTCCTAGGAAGTAGGCAGCCCAACCTGCTTCTCTGCCGTGTCGCACACTTCTAATCCACATGTTCGCCGTGATCCACATTCCTCAATCTCCCACGCACTTATTTATCCATTCTCTCCCCCGCTCCGGCGCTAAATCTTCCCTTTCGTGGACTTTGGTGTTTGTTTACCGCCGATCTCGGCTGCTTTTCCGGGAGGTCCATCTCCGTGAAGAATAAACCCCCCGCCATCAATCCGCTACTCTTAAGGCTGCGTATTTTTATATTAGGTTAGCCTGAAGGTTGGCTTTAACCTTCAAGGAACGACATATTATAATGAAGTAGACCCTCGATAAGCGATAATCCGTTCCGAATACTGACACCAGGGGAAGGTTTAAGCTATCAGAGGCGCAAAGGTCAGATTGAGGCCTCCGGTAAGAATTAAGAGTCCGCAAATTCGAACTGTTTCATAAAATTCACTAATTATATTACATAAATACATGCATATCAGTCGCTACAGTACAGGAAGAATTAATAAACAAGTTTTTATTTACAATTCATAGCATTTCTTTATAATAATGATGATGACGATGATAATAATAATAATAATAATGATAAACCTTCTGCTTTACCGGTTGCTGAATTGTTGATAATAATTTCAGCGATCGGAGTAAAATTTACGGAAAGCCTCGAAAAAATTGGAACAGAAAATAAAATTATCGTTCAACTATAAAAAACCACTATAATTAGTACTTCCTCCATAACAAGAAGATTTTAAATTACTACTAAAAAGCAATAGACGATCCTAACTCCTTTGTGCTTAAAATCCGGGATAGATGAATGTTTCTCCATGCTGAGAAGTATGTACCAAACAATAATGTCTTTTTGAAGGGCGAGATTGAGACATCTTAGAACCTTCTTACACCAAACCCTTTGTAACTGAATATTTAAACCAAAGAGATAGCTTTCCATACACATAACAATGTGATTAAAGTTTTGAATGTTGGTATACGTTGAGGTTGGGATGATCACCTTGAGTTATCAAGCAATGGATTCAGTAACATTTAAAATTAAAATCAATTATAATCACGAAGTATACATTGCTTTGGTCATAAAAATGTTGCAAACGTATACGGCAATTCCTGGCAAAAATGATGTATTTTATACTGGTTTACAAATGCAATGAAGCAATGAGGTACGAAAAAAAAACCGTCACGTGACAAGAAAGCATGAATTTTCTTATTCCTGTTTTCTCCCAAAGTAAAGCGGCATATACCTCTCGACATACGACCTTTTCGACATACGAACTTTTTCCTGGCTCCTTTTGACTTCTATACTAGATTCACCATCATGAAGACACCATTTAAAATGCATTGGCCCATACATTTTAAACGGGAGAGATTCGGGCGCTGTTGCGACATTTGCGTAAAAATATATAGTAAGTCAAAATTGTTTGAATTTTTTCAGTATTGAATGGAATTGATGCCGGATTTTACTGTGTGTTTAACTTTTGGATCTTTACTACCATAATTGCATAAAAAACGAAAATGTTAC
>KZ308861.1:9194-27798 GCA_000376725.2 Ladona fulva | reverse complement strand
AGATGTTATTTTCTCTTATGTACAAATTGATGTACTATATTTAATCCGACATCTATTCTCCCCGTTGAGAATCAACGGGCTAACTTTAGCTAGTATACATATAAACTGTACCGAGGTTAAATTCTTTAAAAGTATGTTTGGTGCAACATTTTTTGAGAAACATTTGCAAATATTAAAAACATTTTTTCCGGAAAAGAAGAAATTTCAGAAAATGGAATATATTACTCTTGAAGATGCAGGATTTAGGATAGGAAAGGGAATCTACCATAAACTTTAACACGCAAAAGAACAATTTATCGAAATCAATCTTCACGCGGCGAGATATTTTGCACTTTCAAATTCCACATCGCTAAATACAGGGCACGCGAGCAAACAGGGCGCGAGCAGATCTATGACATCGCAATATTTAACTTTGCAAAGCAAATTTACTCTGCCTCTTTCTTTACTACCGTAAATCCGAAAGTTATTTCCGCTCGTGTTCGGTATACTTTAGTGAATGAAATGCAGCTTCGAATATATTTCCATGTAATTCAATCTAAATGCCGAAAAACATTTACATTTTGAATCTAAACCTTCGTTATCAAGACCATAAGCCTTCAAAATTCCTTATAAGGTGATTTTCGGGTAACGTGCTTTAAGTTGACCAATAACCACTATTGTTTCGTAAATTCAGTGATTGTTTTGTAAAATGATAAGGTTCCACCGCAGCCGGAACTTTGGTCCGCGGAGATTTGGTCCGCTACGTTTTGATCCGCTACGATTTGGTCCCACGACAATTTGGTCTCGTAGCGGACCAAAACGTAGCGGACCAAATCTCCGCGGACCAAAATTCCGGGTGCCGGTTCCACACTTGGCAATACACGATGCGATGACGGTTCCATTGATTACGTGATAATTCCATCATCAGTCATCTGTTTCTGCAAGCTATAAGTGTTTCCTTTATATCCATGGCCCGTTGATTTTCTTTCATCTTCAAATCCTCTTCCATTTATAAAATTTGTCCACAATTTTTATGTTTCTCTTTTAGTACATTCAAAACCACTGAATGGTATTCTGGCAATATATATGGTATATGAAAACATCAGGCGGCAGTTGAAAGCATCAGGTCGCTCATGAAAGTATCAGGTCGCGAATGAAAACATCAGGTCACACATAAATATCGTACATTAGGACGCACTTGAAAACATCAGGCCGCACATGAAAACATCAGGCAGCTCATTTGCGGCGTACTTAGAAAGAATTGAAAACTTGCGAAGTTACGTAGAACAGCATAATTTTAATTTTACTTTCACTCTGAATTAAACGATAACAAAAAAAAAAACATTTGAATATTTTTCTTACTACAACAAGACATGGAAAGATCGTGTTTATTTTACAATTTACCTACGCAAGACGACCCTTCCATATTATCCTATATTACCCTCCCACACGCCGAAGGACGGCTTGCATGGTACTTACATAGACATCCGAGTTTACCATTTTCCTGTCCTCATTAACTCCGATAATCGAGGTTGTACCTCAGCCCTCGCATTTATGTAGCAACCATAGCAACCATAGCATGTCTCGAGATGATTCAAAAACACTCACCATAGCGATCGGTCATCGATGAAGGAAATTCTTAAATCGATTGGAGAGGGTGCGGTGCGTTCTACACTGATGCACAGTCGTGCGAGAGTTTCGAAGGCGCTCTCCCTTGTCACGGGCGATCGTGAATTCCGTGAGCAGTGGACATTACCGGGAAATTATAGCTGGAACAGATGGTTACTTCCGGTCACACTTCCCTCAGGTCGTTTACGAGAGCTAACGGATCGTCAACCTAGTTAGCGGTGTTATCGCACCACCTGCCACTCGCTCATGGTGCACACATGTAAATACAATTATGAGCAGTGATTTACATCTCGATGCGGCCGCATTAAATTCATTTCGGTCCGGAGTGTGTTGCGCTATTATCCCTCCTTCCCAGATCCTAAGTGTGTGTTTCTCGTGTATGCAAGTGAAATTCGTAACTATTTTGCAATATGCTAAATTTTGAATCTGGACCTTCGTTATCAGGGCCTTTAGCCTTTAAAGCTCCTTATAAGGTAATGTTCGGATCTAAAGTGCTTTAATTTGACCAATTACCTCTTATGTTTCGTAATTTCAGTGATTATTTTGTAAAATAATTAGGTTCAACAATTGTCAATACTCGATGCTATGACGGTTCCATTGATTACGTAATAAATCCATCACTAGTCATCTGTTTCTCTAAGCTGTAAGTGTTTGTGTTTTCTTTGTGTATTTGGCTCATTTCTATTCTTTTATCTTCAAATCTTCTTCCATTTTAAAAATATGTCCATATTTTTATTGTTTTCCCGTTCAGTGCATTCCGAAACCACTTAATGGTATTCCGGCATTCATTTTCTCTAAATATATGCCCAATAGAATTTCATTTCCATTGATTGGTCAACATAATTAACCTTATCTTGCCATATTAACACCAACATCTCATTATACTCTCTCATTAAAATTTCTGCCCTACTTATTGATGGAGTATTTTTCATTATCTTTATAATGTTTTTACTATCATACAAGTTTTTATTGTATTAAAATAATGCGTAAAACTTAAAACGTAATTGCGTGCAAATAGGAGAATTTCCAAGAAAAAACGGGCGTAACGTCCATGTAGATAAAAACTGAAAGTCTGCTGACACATGCACGTAAATCTTCACTTTAGAATAATACAGAAGTACTGAATGTTAAATTTGTTATAATTTAAATGTTATTCAACTCAACATTGTAATATCATTATTTTGTGTTATTCTTCTATTTAAACTCTTAATAGTTCTAATAGGTCTAATTCTTTAATGATATGAGGTTAGATGCAAGCATAGACTGACAATTGTCAATATTGTCCCCAAATAAAGACGTGCTATGATTTTATATTACCATCCTTCCTTGTTTTCGTATATTTTCCTTCTTTCCTTATCATTTAATCTCTCAAATTCCTCCATTCTTTCCCGTTCCAATTATCTTTTCACTCAATCCCCCCTCATTCATCTAACCAGTTATACATTCTAATTTATACCCGTCCCTTATACTACGATTAGCATTTCATCCCTCTCGTTTCCATCATTTATTTGACGGAGATTATCATCATCATCACCTCGGTGAAAGTGGTTCCGGGTTCTATTTTCGGGGCAGCTCACGTGAGAAACGATCTTAGCTATAGAAGCTCTATTAAAAAATATGTTCTTAATTTTCATTTTATCAAGAATTACTTCCGCTACTGTTTGAAAGACTTTTCATGTCATGTTTTTGGTCTGCTAAATTAGGTATTATCCCTCAATGCCCTATTTCTACGCTCTTTCGGTGTGCATTACCCGGAGTTAATATTTAATGGAACGCCACGACACGATAGCCGGATAAATTTCGCAGTAGGTCTTTAGAATTCGGTTGCGAGATGGAAGTTCCTGTTATAATGAAAAATAAGTTTCAAAAGCTTGCTAACATTGTGAGAGTTTTCGTTTAACTTCGATGTTTATAGCATGAATGGAACTCTTTGGAATTGATAAGCATAGATGTATTTGGCCATTTACGGATGTCTCTGAATCTCATTTAGTTAGTGAATAAATAAATTTTGAGAGCCTGTATTAGTAACACGATTTAAACTGAAATAAATTGATGAGGTGCGTTTTAATTTGAAGTTAACAGTTGGAAAGCTTGTAACCATAGCTACGATCTCCATAATTGTTACTGTCAATCTCTAAGTAAATATCGTTTTTTATCGTTTTCGTTGAGCTGTCATCGTAAAAATATGCTTAAAAACTTTCAAAGAAGAATGATATCGCATTAAGCTTAATTTGGTAAAATATAGAAACGTAATTAAAATTACTGATATTCGTTTTTTATAGATAAGTAGAAATAGTTTTGCAGAATCATTGCAAATCGCAACAATCTTTAAAATATTCCTGATGTTTCATTAATATGAAATTCCGTAAAGATCGCAATTCTGTAAAAGTACCATTATACTTTCTTTTGAAGATACACGTACCCCCATTATTCCGAACAAGATGAAAAGAATTCGTTATAGATTTAGGTCCGTTATTATAATGTGCCCTTAAAAAATGGGGTTCTGCAAGGTTCACTTTTGGGACCGGTATGTTAATGTTTTATTTGAGCTAAAGTGATTTTTATACTTAATCTCCTACATGAATGGTAGATTAGCATGGAGATGAACTATAACCTTCACTTTGCCTCTAACAAAATGTTGTAATACAAACCACTCAGGTGAAATTTAATCTAAGGTAATTTTTAATACACATTTTGATGCCGGACCTTTGTATTTACTAAATATATTTTCGTCTTATTATTTTCCAGACTCAATCAGCAACTTCATTCGGTAGGAGATTACGCAATCGAGAGTTCGCAAATGACAGTAACCGGTAAAGATTTCGATATTAACGAGATTATTTGGAAACGGTACCCGTATCCGATCGGAGTAGGTCATCCGACCAGCGTTCCGATCCATCTCATAAGGGCTGACTGGAGACACTGGAGGGGGTCATTGTTTTATTGCTGAATGGAGAGGTTCTCTCCCTCATCCGACTTTTTAAAGCTGTCGTCGGACCCTTTCAAGTCATATATTATTAGAATCTCCCAAAGGAAATAGATAGGAGTTTCCTTTCTGATTGAAGTACAGTAACGTTGGCATAGTGACAAATATACCTATATGCGACTAAGAAGCCATAGCAACGTTCATATTTTTGTATAGTATGCAGAAGAATCATCAAATTGATTAGTAAAAGAAATCGATAGAATAGCGTTGGGATAATATAATAAGAGTTTAAATAGTAACGAATGATATACTACATTTATATGAATCATATTTATATTTCAAACACGATAAGAAGCCATAGCAACGTTCATATTTTTGTATAGTATGCAGAGGAATCATCAAATTGATTAGTAAAAGAAATCGATAGAATGGCGATGGGATAATATAATAAGAGTTTAAATAGTAACGAATAATATACTGCATTTATATAAATCATATTTATATTTCAAACACGATAAAAATCCTTTGCGGATTCCCTTTGAAATGGAAACATTGTTACCTAAATGCGCATAGGGTGACTCAAAAAATCCTATATCTCATTTTGGAATCCTTGAGAATGGAGACATTGTTTACGGAATGCGCATAGGGTTATTCCTAGAAGTCTGTAATCCGGAATTTCTCGTTTGCCTTCAAACGCGAGTTTCATCCCTATACGGCCTACTGAGTGTTATCAGACCTCTAGTTTTAAAATCAGTTAAGTATTATTTTCCGATTGTCCTAACAAAGTTAAGTTTTAGTAAAGGTAAGGAAGTTAATAAAAAGGCAAGGAAACTTGGGTTGGAAAAAGGTTTCCTTTGAAGATCCACAATCTGGGAATGATTTTTTTTAACAAATTGCAGATCATCACCTCTGAGTGTAACTACTTGCCGTAGATTTTACGTTCCATTATTAAACGTATTCTATTTACTTGTCGTACTTAACTATATAGCCTTTCTGTCGTTGTTTACTGTCGTTTTACACGTGAAATGACAATCAACATTTTGATATCTTTCGTCATATTTCGCTTTTACATTTCGAACTGTTTTTACATTTCAAACTGTCGGCCGTTCCACTTGATCTTATTACTTGGTGAGTAGTGTATAGATTAAAAAATAATAGAGAAATACCAAAATATCGTTTAAGAATTCATTTAAGCCTTACTATCAACCGCCTCTTGAATTTGAACGCTTGAGTAAATGATTATCGATTTTAGAATCGATAGTTGGACGATTAGCGATACTTTAGATTATTTCCAATAAATCCAATACTTCGATTATTTGGTATATTCCATTTAAATTTATCGACACCAATTTATATCGATATCTGATATTTTTTTCTGTATTCTTTGACAAATTTTCATGCACAGGGATAACATTTATACCCTACCTTAGGCCAATTTAACGGAACGAGGATCTCTTTGATTTCTAATAAACACCGTTAAATTCGATTTCGTTTCTGCCTCATTCGATACTTTCGATATATATTCGAGTGTCTAGCTTTTTTCCCATTTCAAAAGGCTTTCCTAGATTAAAAGCGATCTTCCAGATTCCTCTGAGGTGAAATCGATAAATTCTAAACCTTCGATAGCCCTTGCCTTGGCGCATTTGACACACGATCCCCTCCGCCCGTATTGAAAGGGAGCTCGGAGGATTTTTCCTATAAAATTACGCGGAGCGCTTTGTCACGGAATCTCCGCGCAAAGTGCCCTCATGGTGACCCGTGGACCGCAGTTTGTCCACTCCTTATGTAGACACGGCGGTAAATGGACTTCGTGCCTTCCCACTCACCTCTGCAAACCATCCTCTGAGAGGTCGATTGTTCTTCGGATCCTTTTTTTCCTCCCTTCCGCAGTAAAAAAATGCGACGATGTGCACCGCCGTTTTCCTTTTACGAGCAGACGTATCGCGTACCGTGGCAACGGGAGTCGTTCCGTGGGCTCGATCAGTTTGGGAAAAAAGAGGGGGAGGGCCTTCTGCTTTTTATCACTCCGCTAATAAAAGTCTGGAGCACTTATATGCCGCGGATGGGAGGAGGGAAAACAAAAGACGAACTATATCTTAAAAAGCGTCGAAACACGAGAGGCAATTTATTCCCTTTTTTTTAAGAACGTTGAAAACTCTTGTATCAACGGCTTTATCGTAATTAAGTGATCAGGTTATGGGTGTTGGTGGATTGAAAGGAAGCCCGGAATTCACGCGTGCATAATTGTCTGTCGCGCTGGTCCTTTTTGAGGAAGGAACCTTTTTTCTTCGCTTATTTGCATTCATCTTCTGTATGATGCTATTCATTCCATAACCTTCCTATCCTTACGTTAACTATCCGTATATCATCTATCCATATATCCATCCTATCCATGGATTCACTTTCCTATCCCTACATTCACTTCCATATCCCTACATTCACTTTCCTATCCTCATATTCTCTTTCCCATGCCTATATAAACCTTCCTATCCTTTCATTTTTTTTCTTATCCTTATATTCTCTTTCCTATGCCTACATAAAATTTCCTATCCTTATATTCACTTTCCTATCCATTCATTAACTTTTCTACCCTTAAGTTCATTTTTCTATGCATGCCAGATATTGTATGTATTTACATTCACTTTTCATCGTTACTTTCAATTTAGATACCTTTCATACATTAATTTTTATATCCTTAAATTCAGTTTTCTATGCATACCAGCGATTCATTCAATTTTTTCATTCACTTTCCAATATTACTTCAATTACTTACTATCCACGCCTTCTCTTTTATTTCTTTGCGTTCTCTTTCATCATCCCGATCACTTTGCTATCCTCGCACTCACTTTACTATCCTTCCAGTCACTTTTTTATCCTGGTATCTTTTGCTTCAGGCGCCCATAAATCTCTTTATTCATTCCCCTTGACTCTATCTTCGCCTCTTCTCTTCCGGTTCTCCTTGATCGAATTCAATCTTCACCTTCTTTGTCTTCCACTCCTTTTACCACGATTCATTCTCTCCTCAAACGCTATCTCATGCATTCCGCTCCCATCTTTTTCATACAGGCAAATCCATGTAAGCTATCCAATGCCACACTCGTCTTTTTCTACGTATTTATTCATTCATTTACAAGAAAATCATGGCGATTGGTTTGAAATAGGAGAGTTTAAATGTTTTAGGTAATAAATATTCAACATACAGCCGGCGGGCCAGAATGCGGCCCGTCAAAGGTTCAAGACCTTACGCTTATCATCTCAAAGTTACGAATATGAATTTCGGTCTTAAAAACCTTTATCTTTGGATAAAAAGGTATGGAAATTCTTATTCGGTCTTAAGCGGTCGATCTTTAAAATTGTTCTTTTTTCGACTTCATTGGTTTTCTGAATAGCTCGTTCTTCCGCTTGCGACTACATCTTTGTTGGCATAACTATATACCTGCTAACGAGATTATATGTGGCTTTAGGATTTCGGATATTTGTTCCAAAAAACCAGCACAAATATAGTTACTCAAAAACATGAAATACACGTATGAGAGAATGGTAGTCTGATTTAAGGGGTTCCAAGTGGTCTCCGTGTTTGATGCAATCTCCAATTTGGCCCTACGGCCGAAGACAGCCCTTGTTGAGACCAAGGAAGACGGTGGAAAGGAAGGTCTGCATGTGAAAAATAACACCCTGGGAGTGTAAACCTAAAGGAAGGGGTCGTTGATTGTTCTTTGATTCTTTGAAATAGACGATTATATATGAAAAATTAAGGACGTGCCTGAGAAAGTCAATGGATTAATGAAAATGTGAAATGGAGTAGAATTAAGGATGACCAAAGAAATACTTAGACTTAAAACTGCAATTAAACGACCGTTAATTTATTCCAATTACTCTGAGAGCGTTGACAATGTCTGTCCTAGTTTATAATGATTATTTGATTAAGTAATGGAAGACATTTGACAAAATATTCCCTCGTGGCCATTATTACGAGAGATATTGAAACTAAACTCGAAGGGATAGTTGAAAGTCGAATGACCAATATAATGCTTTCAGGTGTATTATCCGAGTTTTCGATTATTCGAGGTGTCCCAGATCCGCACTAATTCGGGTAATCGAGACTGTGCTGTAATCGAAAAAATGTGGCAAAAACAAAAGAAGTATAAAGGGCGGAAAAGAGTGGTTGAGAATCGTGAAGAAAATAGGTTGTCATTAATATGTCCCGATGAATTTACGTGCGCAATCTAGGAAATAATTTTCATAGAAAACAGGGAAATAATTCATATGCTCCGTTATATTACAGAGAATTAATCATAGCTATAAACGTGCTGGATAGATATCCGGTACCCAAAACTAATCATTTTAAATTGATATCCTGTTTTTTATTGAGAAATTTGTGTAAGGGAAATTGCTAGAATGGCTGTCGTGTTCAATCAATAATCCAATTTCGACGGCAATCCATCGTAGTCCCACAGCATGCTTCAATTGAGTTTAATTTTTCGTTGATTAGATTGGAACATCAGAATAGAGCCATAATTTCGCGTAAAAACTGCCGCAACGCGAGCTGCAAAAGATGCTTCATTATCTACGGAAGAAAGAACGATTTTATTTTTTAAATAGAAAGCTGTCGAGTATTGAATAACGACGCATGGGAACATATCATCGCTACATGATTAGATAAACGTCGGAACCTATATAATTGTAATATGCCCATTATTTTAGTGTTTCTACATATAAAAAATCTCGTTGATTTTCCGGCCATGTTGTGGCTTCTTTCTAGGCTTTATTTAACGCATAGAAAGGATTCGCAGGGCTGGTTACCACCGAATTTCCAAGCAAAAACGTTTTTAATAAGGGATCCCAGATAGACATGTAGGCAACGCGTTCAGCACCGGTTAAAGAGTTCCCGGGTTCGAATCCCGGTGGGGTCCTACATGCGAAATGACCTAAGCTGTCGAAGCACTTTTAGCAATACTTAATACTGCTACCTTTTTAATATCCCAAATACATATTTAAGATACGATTGTCTATTGTTTATTTTATTCGTCATTCGTTTATTTTAGTGATACCACCATCGCTGCATGTGCAATTATCGATTCAAATATTTATGTTTTTACCCACAATATGTTTTTAGCTTCCGTGAGAAGTTTGTGAAATTCGATTAGAAATATATGCCATACGAAATATGGAGAATTACCACAAGAAAGAAAGCATAAAACATATTTTTGTTTTTAATTAAATTATAAGTTGTGACTCTAAATAGCGTCAAAAAATTACTAACAGTTCCGATCATTTGTTGAATGCACGAAGCAAATTCGTAAATATTTACGTTGCTATCAACAAATCTTCGGTTGCTACAACATTCAGACGAAGCAAGGGTATTTACCGTGTTATCGGAAGCACATGTTTCTGTGCTTTGCCTTCTTCATTAAGACACATATGTACTGGCACACGTTTAAATCACCTTTGCAGTAAGTGCAACAAGCGACAAATCACGCATAGACCAGCAAACGGTATAAAAATCTATACATAATCAGAGAAAGGTAGTGAAAATTGCATCTGGAGAATCGACGCGTACACTTCGAAGGAAAGGGTAAATATTTTATTTTAAACATTTTTCACCAAGGTGACCTTGTAATAATACATACTTGTCTTACCAAGTCAAGACAGGAAAATGGCGTGTTTATTTAATAATTTACGTACGCAAGACAACTCTACTCTATTATCCGGGTTTTCGATTATCCGACTCGGCCCCGGTCCACATCAATACAGCTAATTGAGACTCTATTGCCCATTGACTCTGTCCTCTAATCGAAAAACACGCTCCTTTCCAAGCGGTCGTTGATAAAAAGAAATTCTTAAATCGATATCCATTGGAGAGGAGGCGACAACGTGCGGTGCGGCGTGCATTAATGCACGGACGTGCGATCTGTCTACTGCGTGTGACATACAGACACGATTCTCGCATGTTTCATATCCCACAGCTTGTAGAATCCGGTGTTGAGTACACCTATTCTCTTCAACAGTATCACTATCAACATTCATTCTTTTTCGAAAAATTCCGCGAATCAACTTTTAATATGACGTTTTTTGATCAACTCTTGTAAACGTAACCAGCGCGAATAAAATAACTTTATAGCCACAACTGTTTAAGGTAATTATAGAAAATAAAAGATGCTGCTAGGACCCACCACCCTCGAGAAAAATCACCCCACGTTACCATGGAAACGTCGCGGAATAATTCCAGTATTTTCGAAAATTCAACGGTAAAATACTCGGGAGGGAAAACGTACCGCTAAGAGATTCTTCCATAAGGCCGATAAAAGAAGCCAGCTCTTTCGATGGAAGGGGGGAAGGGGAGAAAAACCCTGGAAAGGAAATAAATATTCGGGGGCTCAAAGTCTTTTAATTTCGGAGGCTCGGCAGCCGTTTCAAGATTTCCGGATTTCTTCTGTTTATACAATTTTTTTAAAACGAAATCTCCCGTGGGAAAAGTGTAAGCGGGAGGGGGGGATGAAATATGTTTATCCCCAGACCTGATGGGGCTCGGTCGTGTCCCTGTCGAAGGCCCTTATTTGGGATAAATAAAGCCGAAACTGGAGTATATAGAAAAACTGGGAGTGCGGTAAGAGGAGAAGGCTTTCCCTGGTAATTGAAATTGGGAACGGGAGAAGAAAGCTGGAAGAAGAGAAATAGACGGGGAAAAAAGAA
The DNA here is from genome assembly GCA_000376725.2 of Ladona fulva. NCBI lineage: Eukaryota > Metazoa > Arthropoda > Insecta > Odonata > Libellulidae > Ladona > Ladona fulva. Next base: position 16,571 of record KZ308861.1, on the reverse strand, counting down.
AAGGGGCTAAGAAGGCTTCCATTATATACTACTCCCGTCGATTTAATATGAGAAAAAGGACGAAAATTCCGATTCAAAAAGCGAAGCAATGATAAAGAGCCGCACAGAAGAGTTCCGGAAAAGAAAAGGGAACGCGCCTCGTAAAATGTGTCGCCCCCCTTGCGAGAAATTCGGGTTTTTTTTACTGCCTCTCGCGATGGGATGAGAGTGGAGGACGTTTGGGGAAATTAAATGCACTTGTCCTTGTGTAATTCACGCTCATCGAGGGGTGTTCGGAAGTGTTTCCTCGTTGTGATGACGTGATGGGAATATGTGGACGGAATTCCATATTTTACGGCGTTGAAGGGGTCCTTTGGTTTTCGAGGAGGAAGTCGAGGCGTCTTAAATTTCAAAGGCGTTAGTGTCGCGAATGTGATAGGGTCTAAAGCTCCTGTTCGTACTCAACACCTATAAGGGTAACGGAAGCTTTCCCTGAATATGCGGAGGGCTACGATTTAAAAAATTGTATCGATTATCCCATATTTAAGAAATAGACGACCCTAACGACTGATAGATGCGCATATTTTATGAACTACATTGCATTAATGGCTCTCTTGATACTTACGGGTGTATTCGTCCATAGGGAGGTCTTTCGACTTGGTCAACTAATTTTGGCACATCAGTTTTAGCATTGCCTTTCAGACTGAATTTACTCTACAACGATGAAAGGAATAAGGAACACTTATACACGTTACCACAGGATATTTTTATCCTGTGGTAACGTGTATAAATGTTCCTTATTCCTTTCATCATGAATAGCTACCACAAAGTTGAGGCCGAAGTAGTGGATTTTGTTACTCTACAACTCCGTGTATTCTATTTTTTGGGTAGAAGTCCAAATATATATTTAACTTAATGATAATAATATTAAAGATGATTATGATGTTCACAATGACAACAATAATGAGTATAACAATAATAATAATAATAACATGAAGAGTAATAATAATAATAATAACTACAGCAATAATGATGATGATTATGGTGACGGCGACGACGATGGAGATGATGATGATGATGATGAGAATCACCATAACAACAATAATGATTATAACAATAATAACATTAGCAGTAATAATAACAACAATAATAATGGTAGCTTTTATAAAAACAGGTCGACCTCAATCACATCCATTTCATTATTATTCTTCACAAACAACCATTCTCTAGCGGGACAGTTCCGACTATCTGGGGATCGAACTCGGGACCTCGGGGTACAACCGCTAGCACGATTAGCAACCCATCACCGCGGCCGACGAACTTTGATATTTCTTAAGAATCAATAACATCGTAAGCAATTTTTTCAGTGAATTGCCTAGCAAATCAAAGTTTTAATTTAAAAAATTTCAAGTTTCACGATTAAAAATAAAATGAACCTAATTTTGTAAGACCATTATCTGTAAAATGCATACTTTGGTATACTTAATAAAAATTTCGTAATGGAACGTAATTAAAAATAGCCTTTTCTTAAATTTTTGTTGCGGAATTCTTAGTTTTGCCAAAATATTGTAAATGGGTCGTCCTATAGATTCACAGTCTCAGCCTTTCTATATTATTTTTATCAAAATAGAGAACAGAACATTAGGGAAGAATAAGTTATTGGGATTACCAGAAGTTGCAAAATCTGAATTGGCTTAGAAACTGTAATTTGGAGCAATTTCACCAGAGCAGTTTTGCTTGTTGGGAGATAGTAAACTATGTTTCATAGGAGCATTAAACAGTAGTTAGTAAACTTTGACGTGATACGTGACTTTCTATTCCCATAAGTCAGGTAGATTAGTTCCATAGACTGAAATACCCAAATAATTTATGAATATCTCGAAATTTCTTCACGTGACTGTTTAAATTTAACGTATCTCATTCCTCTGGTATATTTATACCCATAAATGCCACCTTTAGAGAATATAATTAATTCAAATTGAATGTATTATGGTATAAAATAAATAAAATAGTTGCCTAGGCAACAGGCATTTTTTCTTGACCCGATTGTTGTGATAAAAGTTTCGAAAATAACTGAAATAATTGCGTGTTCTGTTTTCAAATTTTGCCTAACGACCGTAACGCTTGTTACAATAGAACCCGCCAAATTTAATTTTTAACGAACCCGAAACAATGTTACGTTTCCAATAGAAGGAGCTTACCTTTTGGAATAGCTTTAATTTGTAATCACCCCTAAAGCAGAAGAGAAACGGTAAAAATTAATCAAAATCATCAAAGGAATGAACTTAATGCAAATAAACCCCCGGGAGAGTTCGAATTATTTACTCAAAGCCGATAGGAAGCAAAGCGTGAAGATCTATATCGGCTGCGATCAGAGGCTAACCTAAATTTTTTTCAATCATTTTCTTTTAACCATGAAGGCAAACAGTGTTACGAGCATATTATATAGAACTGGTATAGGCCCTAAGTCAATAGCGGTCTCTAAGATAAATATAAACATTGACATAGCAACCCCGGCGTTATTCCCTCCTCGAACAAAGAAACCAAGGGTTTGCGTGTCCATATCGGATCGAGGTCACCTATAAATCGGAACATATTTCTTTCAATATTTTTCCGGGTCTGCAAAGAGTACGTTGAACGACTTATCGACGCTCTAAAGCCCGTATCACGACGGTTGCTATGCTGCAAACATTGACTTGGCAACCGTAACTATTCTGTAATGCCCCGAAGAGTTGGAGCTGCATGGACTGAAAGAAGGCACTCGGGTTGACAGAAACCGCAATCGAACATATGTCGCGTGCGCCGGAATCATATCGCCGCTCTTTTGTTTTCGGAATGTCGCATTACGATTACAAATTGTAGCTTTGCCTTCATATTTCCGAACTGATGTCGATGCCGTAATGGAAATATATCACGCATAATTACGGCTTCACTATCTTAACCCACGCAGCATATGCGAGCGTGTTACGCATAAATTTCCAGCGGATTCCATCGCTCGTATTTAGCATTCCCTGATTTGAAACCGATATGATGATTGCTTTATTCTAAAATATTCAAATTTATGTAATCCTACACGCATTTTTCCGGTACATTTGCTCTCAATTATTCACCTAACGTTAATTATCGAAGCATGATCATGTTTAAACCCCAGATGAACGTAATTTTCAACTTTACTGATTAGCAGGTTGCTTTCACGGAGTTTGACTGAATTAAACGCAAATCGAATCATGTTCCCGTGTACGCATACATAACTGCGCTTTCCATTTCGCTGCAAAAGTTGCACAATTTCGATAATTAATGAAAGCAGGGAAGGAAGCCATGAATTTCCTTTTTTCTAGCTTTAAAGTTAACGCTACACTGGCAGTAAAGGAAGTATAACCTTAATAGTAAGAAGTTGGAATTAGATTTTTGAAATTTTTTATGCAAAAAAGCGCTATGCATTTAAGATGAATCTCAGTTGAGAGTCAGTTATTCAATCTTATGCAAAAAAGGGTGCGCGTACAGAGATGGCAAGCGATCTCCCGTATACATTCTCCGCTAACTATCAGGTGGTGTGAGCGTATACATGTTTCAAATAACGCTTATCATTTTTCCAAAAAATATATAAATTTTAAATGATTCTAAGGAGATTTTTTGATTTTCTCTTAGAGAACCGTCAAGCTTTATGTTATCTACATCTAAAGCTACATAAATACCCTGCAAGCCGCCTTTGGGCGTGTGGCAGGGGGTGTAAACATCAAGCGTTCGAGTTACCTCTTTAACTTATTGATGTCGCATATCGTTCTCGGAAAGAATGAGTCCCTAAAACGACTTGTCCTTTCATGCATTTCTCTTATTTCACGCTAGTTGTCGGATCGGCCAAGGTAGCAGAAGGGGGTCGCGTAACACCGATTACGTCTTCCACAAGTTTACTTTATCATTCAGTACATTTGGCCGGTTTTATCAGGTTATTTAACTTTTTGATAATAAAAATTATATAACCAGCAATGGTTTATTAAGATTCAGTCATGGTTGGAGTGGAAATCTTAGAATTTGGAAATAATATTAGGTTGGAGGTTTCACGACGTTGAACTAGGGTGATGAAACCTATAGCATCGGTATTCGCTTGTCAATTCTTTACGAGATTACGAGGTAGCGGTTTCATTTTGATGTGATGCAATGACAATTTTAGCTTTATTCCGCTAACGATTGATTCGTCTAGAGGTTTTTCTAGCCGTTCGCTAATTATAGCTAGATAGTTGTTCTCTCACGGGCTGGGAAAAACTTCAATTCCATCGGTTTCCAAGGAAACGCAATCTAAAGAACCGATTCGCGGCAACAAACCAAATCTCAATCTGCTTTCTCCACCAGGAAATCCACCTTTTTCCCGTTTCGCCCCCGCTTTTAACACACGGCCATTCGCCAATCGAGAAAACGCCACCTACGATTTCGCGATAAACGCCCGCGAAAGAGACAGCGCAGAATTCGAACCCGTTTCCGCATCGCAGATGGAATCCTCCAGAGATTCCTAAGGCAGGAAAGAGGAAGCTCTTCTCTCAGCATTAGGAGGAGAGGATCGAGTGAAAACTAATAATTGGCAGGACTTCTCCTCGAGATAGGGTAAATTGAGAAACGAGGCGGATTTCAACTTTTCTGGAGGGCGATGCTGCTGCCTCCTGGCGGAATGTTTACGCAACAGAGGACGAATGCGTCGCGGGGGATGAAGGATGAGGAGATGGTGTTTTGATGGACCCCCGATTGATTGAGCGTGCCACTACGCGCCCCCTTTCGGATGAAAAAAGGAGGGCCCCGCCCCCGCAGAGGACGGTTCTCGGCAGAGGGCGCGTGAGTGGGGCGGGGGTAACTTCCCCTCCCTCGGAAGCGGGAGTGGGTCGCCTGCCGACCACTCCGGTCGATACACGGAGCGCAGTGGCACACGGAGAGGCAGGTTGGGGGGGGCGAGTTGGAGCAGTCACGAAGGAGGTAGATGGAGTGTAAGCTTCGAAAAATATTGTGGCTAGCCACTTCGCTCCGCGTATTTATTTATCTTCGCGTGAGATACGGGTGCTGTAGGTAAGGATATGATTCTCGATACATGAGATGAGGCTGGGTTATGGATGAGCGGGGGTTTTTGAAGGATGGAGGAAAAGTTATGGATCGGCGCTGTCAGCTGAGGAAGGAGCGGCATTTTAATGCGTCCATCGCACTTAGTTGTATTGAATCCTGTGGGTTGAAAGCATGGATACGCATGGTACCACATGAATGCGATATCATATGCATATTCTTGAAAGGCTTCCAGACTATTTGCTTTTGGGGCACGTCTTAAAGATTGTTTTCACAATTTCACAATTGTAGTTATATATTGGACTGATTGTTCGTTTCAAATGCAACTACGTTGAGGGAAGTTGTGTTTTTGAGTGAGGAATAAATTTGCAATTTCCTCAAGAAAGGCTTCATTTAGATTCAGTAAGTATTAGTTGTAGCTTTCTTGTGGAAATTTCAAAGTTTTTCTTCGCTTTGTTATGATGTCATTCTGAGAAGTCAGGCCTCCTGTGATGGCTTTTATTGGAAACTTTTTTAAATATTCTTCTATTCATTAATAAAAACCTTCAAAAATCAGATTAAATAGGAGATATTTAAGGATCATTTGGGAAATAAAGTCGTGAATTTTCTTTGTAGCTAAAATATCTGCAGTATAGGCCTTAGTTGATGAAGATTTCCAGTTAAAGGATAACTCTATTTCTCACAACCACAGGGTTAAAGGCACAGGGTATTTATGTACATGTTAATGAACCACGTGACTTAATATGAACCTACTACTTCAGGCTTTCCTTCTTTCATATTTTTCTTCATGTGAATCAACACAACTATTTTTAAGTAGCGCTTGAATCCGCTAACAAATACGCATCAACGAATCTCAGTATCTTACACTTACTTGATCCTCAGACAAAAATTCTGTAACTAAAGTTTATTTTTCAAATGTATGTTAGATTAGCCTACCAAATTCTGATCTACCTTCTGATCGATCCAGGAATTTACTTTGAATGTTAGCTTAGTAAATGTTTATGCATTTATCACCTCAGTTTTTATTTGCATCAGACGATTTTTTTTGTAAAAAAATGTAACTCGTTAATATAGGAGTTTAACATGCGATAACGGAACTGATTTTGTAAACCTAAGTTGCGTATGAAATTTTAAAACGTTTTTATAGTTTTTCTATAAATTAAGCGCCAGTATACGTGAAATAAACATAAATGGTTTATTAAATAGAGATTGACAGTGGTTTTTTCAAATTTAAGCCTTCAGTAATACGAAGAAGCAACATTTTAGCCACAAAGTTATTCTCCGACTCACTTTTAGCATTTGCAAGCAGGGAACTGCATTCAGAGTAATATACGTGTACAGAAAGTAGCGCGAAATTGTATATCTTAACACTCCTGTTTATTAATAAATTCACTGAAATGCATTTAATACGATTGGGCCTCACTGAGAAGAACTCCATATCTCATTCACGGCCGATTTCGACCGTAGTGCCAATAATCGATCAAATTAAAGCACAACAATCAAAGGCATTGCCTTATCTTGTAAGCTCAACGCAACAATACAACAATCACAATATGAATCAATAGTGGAAGTGTCATTATTTACGGCAACAACAACAATAATAATATAACATATACCACGATTACAACAATTTAAAATGTTTTTATTTGGGAGAGATTGAGATTGAGATTATGATTTTTTTCTTCCATCTAACCTATCGTGATAGTTCGCTCAATTTTTAATTTTTAAAATGTAGTGGAAAAGAAAAATGCGATGGAAAGTTTTGCTTCAAAAAAACCTATAGTAAGAGGATCTTAGGGAAAAATAATTCTCTGCAGGAAAACACCCACGGGGAAGGGGGTGTGAAAAAAATACACTACCGATGGCAGTAGCCAAGGAAAGACTTAAAAGAACATTAAAAAGATTAGGAAATAAACATAGTAAAAAACACATAGTATGCTCATAATAGATCCATAAGTCAATAAGGACATTAGTAGTTATACATTAACAGATTCTATTAACAATAAGTGCTGATAAAAACAGTCATTATATTATGAATAGTAAACGCCCCCGTCAAGCATGACGGAACTTAATTTAGTTTAAAAATGTATATATTATCATATATACCTGGTCCTCCTAAGCCAGAAACAGTTCGTCTTAAGGTCATAATAACTCAATATATTTCCTACCATTATTTATAATATTTATTCCACTGTTTTCAAGTCGTGAAAGCCTGCTTTGTGTACATTTCTTATAGAAAAATATAAGAACCGGTTATCCCCGTGTACTTATATGGGATAATTCATGAAATCAACATTCAACGACGGCCTTAGTCGTCAAAGGGATGGTTTGTTTATTTCCGAAAAATTTTACGAA
>KZ308860.1:181502-323217 GCA_000376725.2 Ladona fulva | reverse complement strand
ATAAATGTATCATCAAATTAAAAACTTTTGTCATTTTGAATTCTTAAAAGAATAATTTAAATTAAGTAATCATTCCAATTAAGTAATGAATTCCAATTAAAATGCTTAATTTTATTGCACATTTTTTTGTGTACATTAAAATTTGAATCCATCAATACCTGAGAAAAATAGAGGTGAATACCAATGTTAAGTGCTCACCACATAAAATACATAAGCCTCCATACAAACATTGCATTTTACTCTACTATGACAGTTGCCCGAGAGGTTTTGTTATGAAGACAATTCTTAACCAGTTCATTGTGATCTGTTGTCCTTGATAAAATAAAGTCATCAAATGAATAGTATATTCTCTGCTATTTACTAAAAAAGTTAAAAAATTCACACTTTTTCCATGGTCATTAGGTCATCAACTTTTCGATCTGTTTTCAAAAACACTGCATTGGTGGTATAATTTATTAAGAAACACCTATATACTTCACAAATACAAAATGAACCATGACAATTATCACAAACATCTCTTTCTTGCTCTCAATTCTAATAGCATAATCTGATAACACCCATTCTTATATCTCTTCAAAGTACATCATGCCGATTTTATCTTATACCCTAATTGCCATATTTCAGCCTGGAAATTCAAGCGAAAACACCATAACGGTATAGGAATATCCAAATATTATTACCCAAAGATAGCAGTGACAGAGGTTATATTAACACCATCGTATAAAAAAATATAATCTGTAAGGTAACATCTCCTGCAATTGGCTGAGGAAGAGATAAGGAGTAAAAAACCTACAACTTCAGAGTCATCCATGACAGATAATTGGCATGATGAAAGAGTTTTGAGAGCATGAAATCATTTTGACAAGGGAACCGAGTTTAAACAGATTCCCTTAATACTAATGATGAAATAGATACATATTAATCCATTTTCATGAAGCATGAAAGGCCTTATTTGTAGTCACAGCACTTTCAACCAGACAAGCATTTCACAGAGTACAAATATGTGAAATTTATACAGCTTTGTACAGCTTTCCTGAAAACATTGAAAAGTCCAACCTTTCCAATTCTCAGGACATGTTTAGAAGAAGAATAGTTACTTAATTCTTGCATACTAAATAATAGTCTTTCAGCAAAAATATTTCTGAATTGTCATTTCAAGAAAAATGTGGGATGAATACAAATCATTTATCAATTTTAGACACTATCAACACTTTATACAAATATTTCTTTACAAATAGATCCGAAAACTGCATGTGGATGAATGTTTCCCACTTTGTCTTTGGGTTTTTCAGAATTACAAAGAGGTTCAAAAATGTATGTACATTAAACATATACAAATAAATATGTCAGAAAGTTGAAGCATTGGATTTTTTGTGGAAAAACTAACTGTAACTAAAATACATTTTTTGGAAAACTGTGTATTTTGATGCCACACCATTCTCTCTTTGTAATTAGGAATGCTTCAGCACACAAAATGTACTTCTTATTTCACAAAACAAAATCTTATTCTGATCAGAAATTTGTGGAAATCAATGCCCTTACTTATCTGACAGTTGGAGCTAATTTTAATTTTTAAAATTCTGATATTTTTCTTCTTGAAAGATTACATGAATAATAGAAAAGCTAAATGGGGTTTATCACAGAAATTCTTTCTGGCACACATCAATTTCCCTCTAAAGGACAGAAATAAGTCCTACTAACTGAATACATTTACATCAGCAGAAATGAAGGAAACATTTAGCCCACAATAGGATAGTTACATCACCTTTTCTGATATTACTGTTGTCCAATCATGAGAGTGACCAACAATAAGCGTCACATTCAATCTATATCTTCTTTAAAATTAACACTAACTCCATAAGAAGAAATATGTATATACATATATTGATGACATTTCTCCACTCTGCAGAAAGTCAAATTAATGGTACACCTTTGAAAACTCATGCCAAGTTATACAAAAAAATACAAATTAATGGGATATAGTAACAACCAATACAAACATGACCTATAGATAATAACAGCAATCAGTTATCTTTCACTCAATAAAAGTTATTCACAGAAAACAGTAATGCTGAAAACTCGCTGAACTAAATTACTAACACAAAATTTAAAACAGAATTTTTGGATATCAGAAGAAAATTATATACTAGTTCAAATAAAAAAGTTTTTCCTCAAAAACTGAAAGCTCAGGTATTAATAAATTAGCATACATATAAAATATTGCACAGTTTAAATTACTACATAATAAAAATAAAACTTTGAAACATAGTACAAAATGTTTCTAACTAATGACAATTAATATATGCAGTAACATAAATTCTTATGAATTAATATGATGAGATTCTTGGGTATGGTAAAAAGAGGATTCTGGAAATTAGTCACCAATGGAATATTTTTTTTGGTAACATACAGCAATTGCAAAGAATGCTGTGTGAGACAAAGTATAAACCCACTTAATTTGCAGATAAAAATTACACTTCCCGCTGAAAGGCAATGGTAGCAACACTCACACTACATAAACACAAAGTTACTATTCCAAGAGCAATATAAACAGATGTGATGAGCCAGAAAGCAAACAGGTATAATGTGCGATTACAATAATCCTCTCTTGAAGGGTCATAGCTTGGTTCATACTCCTTGAACACCCAAACAGAACCTGAAAAAAATTGCACTAACATCAACTCAAATGCAAAAGGAATTTGTATTTAAGTCTTAACTATGCACATTCTTGTATCTTAATGATGGGATTTTGAAGGAAATTACCAAAATTCTTTGAACTCAAATCTGAGGTATCCACATATTTTGGAAATTGTATAAAATTTTAACTCTAAGTTATCATAATTCTTACTATTAGAAAGTTTTAAATAAAATCAATGAGAAAATAATAAACCTAAAACATCTCTACTTAATGTTACCAAGAAATAAAAGACTTTGCTGCGATCAAAATCCATACAAGAAATGCCTAGTTCAAATTATTTTTCTGATCAATTAAGAGCAATGTCTTAAGACAGTTTATAGACAATAGCAAAACACTGATTCAAAACAGTTTGTATATACTATTGAATTTACAGCCCGAGTTTCAGTAAATTTTAAGTGATCATACTCAGTGAAGTTGTTCCAGGAATTTGTGCTGATAATTTATTTTTACTTTACTCCTTAGCCAGTGGAATGAAGAAGAGAAAGGAGGTGCATGAAGTTAAAAAATGTTGTGAAGACATTTAAAAAGATTTTATTAATTTTAATAGTCTACAGAGGCAGCTGAGATTACGTGGAAATTTAATTCCTTCCTTCAGAGTGAATTTAAAAACTTTGCCTCTGCACTGCATATTAAACAAAAAATGAATGTTTATTGCAAGTAAAGCTTCCTGCCCATTGCCTCTGATCAACAGGAACATTGCTGTAACTATGACCATCCCTCTAATATCTTGTTCAGTGAAGAAAACGTTTCAACAAGAAGCGAGACATTACATCAGAGAGAAAACTAGAGTCCTTAATTGTATATCACCTTTACAAGTTTTAAGATTAGGAATATTTTCACAGTGAAAAGGACCAGTTATTACATTGTAGCTAGAGAGCTCAAATATCTTGATAGGATAATTGCAGAGTCCATTCAAACTGCAAAACAACCTCATAGCTTAAAAAGGGACAATGGCTAAACATTACCTTTAACAAGGAAACATTAATGACAACCTCCAATGGAAGAATGGTAAATGAAAAGAAAAAAGGGAATGGGACCATGACATAAATACAGAGACAGAGGAGGTAGCCTTCACTTTGCCTGAAAAAGCTGGCAGCATCACTAGTGAATAATTGCTTTTTATTCATCTGACGACACTGTTGACATTATCACATTGGTTCACAGAGCCTTTACTGCTTTACAGCAGGATACCAGGTGTTTGATTAATAAAATCATCAGAATAAGGAAAATACCAGATCATTCTTAATAAAATCATTGATTGATCATTTTCAACAAGATTACAAAGGTGTACCATGCACTATTGTGAGATATTCCGTTGTTGTTCCCAATGAATATTTGAGCAATATATTACATAAAAAACTTAACAAAATGTCCAGAAAATTTAAAAACCAATGTTGATGTATGCATATTATGGGTGACCCAGAAGGTTTTCTTAGTGCAATTACTATTACCAAGATGTACCATGCTAATTCTTTTATCATTCTTCAACCACATTTTTATCATATAGTGGGCTACAATTTTTGTGAAGAGGCCATGTAGAAAAAAATAGGCTATCCCTCACACTAGAGAGAAACAGACAAACAGTTGAACTTTATTCAAAATGCAAACTCTAATAAATACAATTATTGCTGCAAAAGCATAGCTGAAACTAATAATTAACAAAAATTACTTTTTAAATTTTACTGGTTTCAGTCACTAGAACCTATTATATAAATATGCCAAAGCCATGCAAAAGGAATCATGCATTTAATGGAACATCTGAGAAAGGTAGCAGTGATCAGTGGCATCTTACCAATAATGAACCATCCAAGCATGAAGCAATTGATCAAAGTCTGCATATTTGATTGCCTCATTCTTTCTTCTGGTTGCTCTTCATCTCTAGGTCTCACTTTTGATGATATATACAGCAGCTGCTTAAAAACTCCAAATCCACCTGGGAAATAAGAGAGCATACCCATTAAAGGAAGGGTTAATTGTTAACTTGGAATTTGATTGATTGTGGAAATTTGATTTATAAGGAAAAATAGAGAATGACTTTGTGATACTTTTCCATGATATTTTCTTGCCAATAAAACAGCATACATCCAAACCTACATTTGTGCAACCTAATTAAAATACATGCAAAGAATAATGTCATCAAAAGCACAGGTATCAAGAATGTTAAGNTTTATATTTACTATTTGTAGCTCATTGTTCCAAAAAAAGTCACTCATTACTAACATGAAACTAGATCCCACCTGAATGCACCTTTAGTGCACCATTCTCTGGCATTTATCCTTGGAAAAAATTAATTTCTTTTAAGCTTCAAAGAGAATAATGGTTGTAAATGATTTCAATAGATATACTGTAGAGATTTATTCCTCGAGGTATCATTACATCGTAAGAATGATAAGTTTCTGGAACTAATAACAAACTGGACAATTAAACTTGTGAAGGTAGAATGAGAGGGTGAATAACAGAGGAACCTTTCTTTATAATTGAAACAACTTCTACACTTTTAAACCAATACCACAAGTAGTTACATTGAGGCCTTATCTATCATGTAAATGACCAGTATATATATATAATGCTGTAACTGGAATTCTAAGTAATAAATAAAATGTATTATAAATATGCTATAATTGGAATGTTAAGCAATAAATAAATGGTGCAGTGCATGTCATCTCACTGTTCCCCACCCACTCCTGTAGGGAGTATTGAGACAAAAGATAGGTAATAATGAGACATGTATTATGCTGAATTTGAAGCTACCTAGATGCTTAGAAAATAACTGTTTTTAATACAGATTTTATTAATAGGCCTACATTTAAATATAAATCCTTTGACTATTTTTTAACTTGATCACAATTTTGCACAGATTTTTAAAATCTAAAATCTGCCTAATGATGGTCTTGTGTATACTCAAGCACAAGTTTTTCTTAATAAGTTTATTTATAGTGAATTGCTTTTGTTTAATAAAATAGTTTCCAAACTCATTTACAATAGGATATCACTACATTAAGGCCTCCACAATGCAAAATAGGTATGATTAATTTTACGTAAATTAAAATTTTTATTGAAGGGATTTACTTCAGATAGGCATAAAGATAAAATTTTTATCTGAGTGAAACGTCATTCAAACTACAATAAATAGTAAATCATATAAATAAAATAAATAACAAAAATATCCATAAAGGAAAAATAACAGAAAATGATCGCAGCAATGCCAATGCCTCAATGAATTATAAAGGTGATTTACAAAAACTGCTTAAAATACATACCTCCCACAACAAGATAAACTGGTATGTACTCTCCTTGTGGACAATCATTGAAGTACATAGAACCAATGACTATCATGCAGACTGGAATTACAATTGTCACACCTAATATTATGGAGCACCCAACTGAAACAACAAGAGGTTCATACACCCATATATATGCAGCCTTAACAAGTACAAGAACGTATTGATTAGGTCCATAGATGCCATAATTTAAAAATAAGACCCCAAAATAATCCATTAAAAATATCAATCCTGATTTCTGATAAATGATTTTACCATGATACATAAATCGAATATTTGAATAAGCAGAAAATGAATTTACACGACTGTGAAACATGAAATAATGTCATTTAATATTACAATTATTAAGGTACTTCTCATAGCTTGAATAAGAAAATTTCTATTTTTCCATTGATTTTAACATGCTTAGCGTCTACTTTTGTGAATTATGGACAATGCATACACAAAGAATTCACTCTCTTTTAAATCTTTGCAAACAGAGACTGGGACAGTCACTTCTACCTACCAGTTCCAAGCAACAATAAGAATAGATTTTTCAGGAAATCGAAAATTCCTTTTGATGATTTGTGTGCCTCCCGGACTCGACCAAACAATGAATCGTAAGACGGAGGTGGAGCTGCAAAAAAGCAACATATTAATCCTTCTTCATTACCGATAAAAGGGTAAAAACACAAATCAAACCCTAGACATACCATTGGGATCAATAGCTTCCTCATATGACGGAGGTGGTCCTCTATCATTGTTTCCATGAACGGGTACAGTTCCAGGGATATCATGGTAGGATGGTGGCGGCGAATTCGGTTGTGACAGCTGATCGGGAAGAGGGCAACTAACCACAGCCTCTTCCTCATAATCCTGAAGAAAAGTTGGTAATTACTTCTAAAGCTATTCCAGTTATTTCTTTAAGAGGGTGGCATGCGCATTGAATTAAGGAAAACACGTCAAAGTGACGAAAGTAATCTCGTTAAAGTACGGTCCATAAGATGATATAATCATGTTCTGATAGGTACAGGTATCTTTCAAATAAATAATTTATAACATAATTAATGTCTCATTAAAGTCACCCAATGGATTTAGTGTAAATAAACACACCTGTTGGTGGTAGAGCGTAACGTACGGAGAACTGCCGGCAGCCATGTTACCTCATAGTTACTCATTGGAACACTATAGCAGCACAGTTAAAGGCGGATAACACGGATTATGTTTGAATAACAGTACCTACAAGTCAAACTTTCCAAAAATATCTAAATTAAAAGCTTAGCTTCCGCGTTCGCATAGTATTTTAAAGTAAAAATATTGCCTTCATGCTATAAGTACGAATGGCTAAACGGACCATTCAAAGCATAAGATAAACAAGATAAATCATGGCATGCTTATGTTACTATAGTATCGACATTAAGAAAGTACTCATCAAAACGTCAGAAATTAAAAATACATAGATGTCTATCTGTATTGACATATAAATATAAATTTAAGTTAGTTTTATACCAATTTTGAGTCACATTTGTTTGTTTAAATGCAAAAAAATAAAGATATCAACTTATCGGCAGAAAGCAAACATCGATATAATCTGTGTTACTAAAGATCAGATTGCTTAAGATATTGAAACATAGATAACGAAAAATGAAAACGATATTTTTACGGTATAAACTATCATCAGAGTTAAATAGTTTTCGTCTCCTGCTCGGTATTTCCCATACATCAATTTTCCTATTAACTTAGTAAACCAGTTGAAGGATATCACTCTTTTGAAAGAACTAATTTCCCTGTCTCTAATTTATATTTACTATTTGTAGCTCATTGTTCCAAAAAAAGTCACTCATTACTAACATGAAACTAGATCCCACCTGAATGCACCTTTAGTGCACCATTCTCTGGCATTTATCCTTGGAAAAAATTAATTTCTTTTAAGCTTCAAAGAGAATAATGGTTGTAAATGATTTCAATAGATATACTGTAGAGATTTATTCCTCGAGGTATCATTACATCGTAAGAATGATAAGTTTCTGGAACTAATAACAAACTGGACAATTAAACTTGTGAAGGTAGAATGAGAGGGTGAATAACAGAGGAACCTTTCTTTATAATTGAAACAACTTCTACACTTTTAAACCAATACCACAAGTAGTTACATTGAGGCCTTATCTATCATGTAAATGACCAGTATATATATATAATGCTGTAACTGGAATTCTAAGTAATAAATAAAATGTATTATAAATATGCTATAATTGGAATGTTAAGCAATAAATAAATGGTGCAGTGCATGTCATCTCACTGTTCCCCACCCACTCCTGTAGGGAGTATTGAGACAAAAGATAGGTAATAATGAGACATGTATTATGCTGAATTTGAAGCTACCTAGATGCTTAGAAAATAACTGTTTTTAATACAGATTTTATTAATAGGCCTACATTTAAATATAAATCCTTTGACTATTTTTTAACTTGATCACAATTTTGCACAGATTTTTAAAAAGATGTATTTCACACTAAAATAAGCTCCTTTTACAATTATGATTGTGATATGTTTCAATACTACTGAAGGAACATAAATAAATGGTTAATTATTTACTTTATCTTTTGGCATTAAAAATTTATTCGTAACTTTTTCACTCTTCAGCAGAAAGCTGACATCTAAATCACCATTGTCATGTTTATTCTTAACTTTCAATATCTTACCAACATAAATGGTCTTGCTATTATAGTAGCAAGACCATTTATGTTGGTAAGAGTTGCTACTCCATCAGAACATATATGTTATGATGGAGTATTTTTCATTTGTCTTTTTAATAATAATAATAATCTTTATTACGGGCAAATACTCTATTACATTTTACATCAGAAATTGTAAAAAGTAAAAAATATAATAGTAATTTGAGGAAGGCTTATAAAATAAATAACAAAAATATCCATAAAGGAAAAATAACAGAAAATGATCGCAGCAATGCCAATGCCTCAATGAATTATAAAGGTGATTTACAAAAACTGCTTAAAATACATACCTCCCACAACAAGATAAACTGGTATGTACTCTCCTTGTGGACAATCATTGAAGTACATAGAACCNAATTAGCACACTTCCACTCCAAGACCGAAATATGAGAAGAAAGCAGTCATTATCGGAATCTTAGAAAAATTTATTGAACTAAAATTGAAAATTTCTATCATATTTAATCATCCCCTACAGTATACATAGTACCATCAACTATCACCAAAGACAAGACAAGTAGCAAATCAAATTGGCCCACCAAAACTCACATGACTCCACTAAACAGAAGAAATATTGCTAAGATAACATGAATCTCCTGAATCAACTCTTGAAGCAATGTTTAATGGTCCAGAAGTTGTTGATCAACAAACAATGCAATACTATTAGCCTGAAACTTTTTCAAATAATTTAAGATAATTTTTTGGAAACAGTATTTTGGAACAGGTTGACATGATATCTCAAGAACCAAAAACCACCTGCTGTAAAACTTGCCTAAAACATATAAAATTAAACTATCTATCACCTGAATGATATGAGATATTTTATATTGATGAAGATATTGAAGGTATTAATTTTTTCATGAAATTTCAAGATTTTTGATGAATGAAACTTAAAAGATAATTATTATATCAAGGTATACTCTTCCTTTATTTCCTCTCTGATCCATGACTTTCCATGAGATCCTTCTGTAATACTGCAGGAGTAATTCACCTGCTCTACTGAGAACAATGCATTCATTTCTTCTTACGAATTCCTACCAACATCAACTCCATCCAAATTGGCAAGTGGATAACATGTTTGACTTCGTGAATGGAGAGGTGTTAGTTGGTGAAGGTCATTAATGGAAGGCTCCTGTCAAGTCTTTTAATAAAGACTCTAACACCATACTATAAACACCAACAATGTTCCACCATTAAAGGAATCCACCCAAAAGTGAAGGGAATTCACAGTTCATTACCACTTGACAAGTCAATCAAGCAGGAACCAGTGTTACAAAGATCAATCAGACCTAGCCGGCTACCCACTCAATATGAATTTGACAAATAACTTTAATGAAGAAAAATCACAAAATTTGATTGTTTCTTATTTATTATATATTTATTTAAAAAAAGAGGGTGTGGGGATATGTAGGATATTGATATTTACGTTGGTTACGTTATTGACATTGTTGTTAACTTGGGATTATATATATATATTGGCACAACAACTTCCAATAGACAAGCAATACTGAGGACAGTAACCGAATACTTCACCAACTTATACAAGAAGACAGAAAATGTTGAAGAGGAAAACCAAGAAGAAACACAACAATCAGAAAATAACCCTCTTATTCTCCCAAATGAAGTAACAGAGGCTATCAAGAAGATGAAGAATTGAAAGGCAGGAGGAGCAGATGGAGTTTTAGTGAAATATCTGAAACTTGGTGTTACAGAGATTTCTCCCCTTTTAGCACAGTTATTCACAAATTGCCTTAGACTAGGGAGAATTCCAAAGGAACGGAACCATGCAAAAATTGTCCTTTTGCACAAGAAAGCAAGCAAGAAAACACAAACATCTGGCCGATCTGATAATGAGCGCAAGATAAGGGAAATAGATGCTAAGACAAGTCGTTTTAGGGACTCTTTCTTTCCGCGAACGATACGCGATAATAACCAAATAAGGAAATAGCGCGAGCATCTGGTGTTAACACCCCCTGCCACACGCCGAAAGGCGGCTTGTAGGGTATTGATGTAGATGTAGATGTAGAAAGGAAGCAAGGAAGATTTGAAGAAATACCGCCCCATCAGCCTCCTTCCTGTTATTTACAAAACGTTCATGAGAGTAATAGCTGCACGTATGAAGACTTCCCTGGCAGCTGCCCAGCCCAGAGAACAAGCTGGATTTGCAAGGGATTTAACACTAAGGACCACATCCACACGCTGCAAGAAATTATCAGCAGAATGAACAAATACGAGATGCCACTAGTACTCTGCTTCGTGGACTATGCCCAGGCCTTTGACTCGGTAAGTACCTCCTCCACACTGGAGGCACTGAGGAAACAAGGGATAGATGCCAAGTACATCCAACTTTTACGCAGCATCTACAAGGATGCCACAGCCTCTGTAATGCTGCATGAAGAAACAGAGGAATTCCGGATTGAGAAGGGAATGAGACAAGGTGACTGCCTTTCACCAATCCTTTAGAAGTCTTTAAAACCTTAGACAGGGAGGAAAGAAGTCTACGGATCAATGGAGAGCACATCAGCCATTTGCATTTCGCAGATGATATAGTACTCTTCGCAACCAACGGTGAAGATCTAGCATCAAGGCTTCAAGAACTGAACACGGCGGGGCAGAAAATATGACTCAGGATAAACTTATCGAAAACTAAGGTAATGTATAATTCTTTTGCAGCACAGGTACCAATCCTACTACAAGAGGTACCCCTTGATGTTTGTTCAGAGTACACATACCTGGGACAACTGGTTACGACAGTAGAGAAAAACAGGATTAATGAAATGAATCGAAGAATGAAACTAGGCTGGAGTGCCTTCAGAAGAAACGCCCATATTCTGAAGTCGAAAATGCCAATGGTCTTGAAGAGAAAGGTCTTCAACCAATGCATTCTACCTGTTTTGACAT
The DNA here is from genome assembly GCA_000376725.2 of Ladona fulva. Lineage (NCBI taxonomy): Eukaryota > Metazoa > Arthropoda > Insecta > Odonata > Libellulidae > Ladona > Ladona fulva. The sequence goes on along the minus strand of KZ308860.1, from coordinate 311,626 downwards.
ATGGAAGTGAAACATGGGTGTTAAATGCAGCAATAACCCAGAGACTTCAGACTACACAAAGAAGTATGGAACGATGTATGCTTGGAATCACAAGAAGAGACAGGAAACGCAACACCTGGGTTAGGAAGATAACAGGAGTGACAGACATCATAGATAAGGTAAGATCACTGAAATGGATGTGGGCAGGCCATGTTGCAAGGAGAAACGACAACCGATGGACATCAGCAGTTCTGAACTGGATACCAAGAGACGTGAAGAGACCAAGAAGAAGACCAAGGGACCGATGGAACAGAGACATCATTCAGTATTTAGGGGTAACATGGCAACGAGAAGCTCAGAATAGAGAGAATTGGAAAGCGCTTGGAGAGGCCTACACACGACGTCGCATTGAAAATGGCTGATGATGATGATATATATATAACAAAAAAAGCCAAAATTATAAGAAAGAAAAAAATATTTTAAAATAAAACAACTAAAAAATAACAAAAGATAACCAGATAGAAAGAAAAGAGCACAGAAGAAAAGAACCTTGTAGAGTAGGAGGGAAATAGACAGAAAAGCTGATTTCCTTGACTCAACAGCTATCTTTTTATGTAAAATGCTTATAAAATATTTTGAACACTATTTTAACTCTCTCCAATCACCATAATGGTTTATTTGAGTAACATTTGTACCAAAAAATCCATCGTTCTCTCCATCATCAACAGCTGAATCCAGGAAAAGTTTCTTTTATGATGCCAATTAGCACACTTCCACTCCAAGACCGAAATATGAGAAGAAAGCAGTCATTATCGGAATCTTAGAAAAATTTATTGAACTAAAATTGAAAATTTCTATCATATTTAATCATCCCCTACAGTATACATAGTACCATCAACTATCACCAAAGACAAGACAAGTAGCAAATCAAATTGGCCCACCAAAACTCACATGACTCCACTAAACAGAAGAAATATTGCTAAGATAACATGAATCTCCTGAATCAACTCTTGAAGCAATGTTTAATGGTCCAGAAGTTGTTGATCAACAAACAATGCAATACTATTAGCCTGAAACTTTTTCAAATAATTTAAGATAATTTTTTGGAAACAGTATTTTGGAACAGGTTGACATGATATCTCAAGAACCAAAAACCACCTGCTGTAAAACTTGCCTAAAACATATAAAATTAAACTATCTATCACCTGAATGATATTAGATATTTTATATTGATGAAGATATTGAAGGTATTAATTTTTTCATGAAATTTCAAGATTTTTGATGAATGAAACTTAAAAGATAATTATTATATCAAGGTATACTCTTCCTTTATTTCCTCTCTGATCCATGACTTTCCATGAGATCCTTCTGTAATACTGCAGGAGTAATTCACCTGCTCTACTGAGAACAATGCATTCATTTCTTCTTACGAATTCCTACCAACATCAACTCCATCCAAATTGGCAAGTGGATAACATGTTTGACTTCGTGAATGGAGAGGTGTTAGTTGGTGAAGGTCATTAATGGAAGGCTCCTGTCAAGTCTTTTAATAAAGACTCTAACACCATACTATAAACACCAACAATGTTCCACCATTAAAGGAATCCACCCAAAAGTGAAGGGAATTCACAGTTCATTACCAGTAATTTGATGCAAAATCATTGAAACAACATCATTTGAAGGAAAAGTAAAAATGTTAAACAAAATGTATTAAAATCGTAATTCCATCTTGTTTACTGTCAAAGCTTAAGAGCGTGAAATGTTTCATTCTCACTTCAATCGTCTTGCTCAGGTTTGATATGATCATCTCTGTTATCTAAGAGCGAACTACAACAGTTAATGTTTGCAAATGCATGCCAACTTCACCTTGAGAAAATTTTTAAGGAAGAAGGCCTTGATTTCCACCCAATCATCAGTATCAATAGATACTAAATGTTGATTTCCCTCACAATATCTGTATTTTTAAGGAAGAAGGCCTATCTCTAAACCCAACATTTGATTATCAATCACCACCAATATCTTATTAAGTAAAACTTCTTGCCGCTAGAATACAGGTTATATTTCCCTCAAAATATATAAGTGTGATTTGACGTTATTTATAAATAATGACAAAGTTTCCATAGGCTAATGAACAAACGTCAACTTAGGTCAAATTCGTTGTTCCCTCTCTCCTTACCTCATGGCCTATAAACTTGCGCTCACTTGCGCTTTTCATTTCTCAGAAATAAAAGTTACAAATTCCTTTTTGAAATCGAATTATCAGATTCAAAGACCAAATCTTTATTCTGAGATTATATCTCGTGGCGAATACGAAGTATGTACTTTATTTCTACAATTCGGTCAAAGAATGGACGAGTATGCGTAGAGCGTAATTAAAGCGTTCTTTTTCCTAAAACCTACATTTTTAAGCTTCCTGCTTATCCGAATGTAACCAAAGTAATACCTTTTCAAATTCCCGGTGAACAACAACTTCGACTTCAGGAAGAACAGTATAGGCTTGAGAAAAATAGAAGACCACGGAATCATTTGTAGAAGAGTCACCTTTCACCTCCAATGGTTCGCATCAACCCTTGGAAAGTTGGGCCACGGATGATATACTTTATTTCTTTCAGATTAGTAATTAATCGCGAAATCGTTTCTACAACCAGTTATTAATTTTGATCCCTAATAATCAACAGGAAATAGCACAAGAACGAATGACAAAAATTTACAGTAAATAACCAATTATTTAATGATAACATTTATTCTACGGTTAGGGATGGACAATAGGCGTTCCTAGTTAAAGATATATATGAAAAATCACTCACTTCCTTTGTAAATGAAGTTCATTGAAAGACTAGGCATTTACTGTTCATAGTTCGTTATTTTACACCTGTTCAATGATATATTTGAGGCTGCGTGTTAATTATTATTTTATTGATATCTACTTCAATTCTCGCAGCAAAGTTCTTAAATCTTATCTATAATCAATGTCAAAGCTTTTTTCTACACTTAAAGTTGTTTATTTATTTTTGATAAGGCTAAATCACATACCGAAAATGGAGAGCATACCTCTGCCGTCTTTAGGGTCATAAATGCGTCCTGTATTCCAGCATAGAAATTCGAAAGACCATATTTTTAGTAAACGCCTCTCAAAGCATCTGTAGCTCACAGATCGATAATTCCATCTGATACATGCAAGTCCTCTGGTTCTAATTCAAATGCATTCTGAAATTTTTTAATCATCTGCACATCTTTGTGAAAATGAATGAATTTGTGAATTCTGCTAGCATAAGTTTCAGTTCCTCTCTGTATCATATTGCTAGAATGGATTTAAAAACCACTCTCTACCAGAATCTAGTTCTTTGCTGGAAGAAATTAAAGTACCTTCATTAAACTGTTCCACCTAGATTTTTAACTTTCCCTCAAACGCCTTCAACTCAGAATGCACCTGATGCAAGCTGACCTTTATTTTTTAATCTGAAACTCAAATCATCTTAAGATATCCAGATAAGCCATGTGGGCAGCAAATTCAAGTTGAGTAAAATTAGTCCTGGGTTCAATCCTTGGTGGAAGCTCACATGCAAAATGACCTAAGCTGTTGAAGCATTTTCAACAATGCCATAAGTCAAATCACACAGTATATTGGTTAAAAACATTACAGTACATTGGTTTAAATTCACAACGAAACTTGGTCAGAAAATTCTTCTAGCTCTTTCTGTTTCAATGAGCAAAATATCATTTAAAAAACTGTCCCCTGCTTTCTGATACAGCAGGGTCATCTAATAGATTAGTTTCTGAACTCAGTGCTCTTCTAAGAAAAGGAAAAAAATAAATTCAACTTAAACTAATAGTCAGGGGTTCCCACAAAAATCTTTCTCAACAGACAGTTGAGTAATATATCAGTAAATGATTTCCCAATGATTGATAAAGCTGTATCCTTAAGTGTGCTCTTTATTTGCAAAGTCAAAAACAAACACTCAGTTATACATTGTATTTCAAAACATACAAACAGACATACAGTTTTCAAAAACAAGTTGATCTTCTATTATTATTTTGTACCCTAAATACTAATTTTTGGGATCATTGCTTAGGAAAGAAATTATCAATTAGTTGATAAAAGTGATGAGTGAAGGAAACCTACTTAGTAGGGAAAACTAATTTTATAAATCAATATAAATACCAGCATTTGGGAATGTCATTGATATCAAGGAAGGATCTACACGGAATAAGGACATCATACATTATGAAAGGCAGATGTAAATAGGGGTTTGGTTGACAAACAGTTGGTCAGAATGCACAGCCTTTCAGAAATCACATGAAAGCATGAACAAGTCAATAACTATGAAGCAAGCACATTTGAGAAACTTCAAATACCTAGAATTTACTGGGATTCCTTATAACACCACCCACCAAAAGAATAAAACAGTATAAGCTGATAACAATCTCCTCTTCATTTAATACACCAATAAAATATATCAAAAATGCCTGTGCTCATTTCTCAGAAAGATTGTCATAACAACAAAAGACACAAATGCTGGATGCTTCCAAGTTCAAGGTATTCTGCAGGATAGTGGACCAGGTTGAGGATGGGTAAAGATAGAGGGCAAAGAAAAATTAACAATATCCTACAAAGATAAAATTAGCAAGGCTTAAAATGACCTGGAATGACCAAGTAACACATTTCTGAAAAGGATACTCAAAAACCAACAAGGTTGACTAAATTCAGGTATTTGAAAGGAGCCAAGAACAAATAAAGGGTAAAGAGATTAGAAAGTACATAAATCACATACAATGGCAGGAATTTTTTGAAGAGGCAACTGCCCAAAATGAACTCTAGAGCCACAGACAGAAGAGAATTCAATTTAAGAAATTGAGGAAAGAAACCAAAGGTAGATTAATCAGACAAACTTAAAAATTTAGCTCCTTCAAATAGTTATTAGATATGCTGAAACAAAAATATTGGATATCATGAAGTAATTTCCAACATTTTTTATGAATTGCTGTTTAGGATTGTTATAAAGATAAAAATTCTTCCTCAAAACAAACATAAAATTATCTCCATACCACAAAAAATAGATATGTGATCCACAAGAGACACACAAATAACCACTACACAGACATTTTCCTTAATTCTCTGCAAAAGAAAATGGCTACCATGACATTCATTCTCACCTTTCTTGAACACAAGCACACCCATTTCTCAAAAGAAAAACATTTATCAAAAAGAATTGGAGGGATCTCAACAGATATACTTGAAATTGTACATAAAAGACAAATTTATAAAGCTAAGGTATTAATTCTGTACAGACTGCTTGGGTTGAGTATGAAAATCACAAAAGAACATATGGTGAAATACCACAAGGAACATGAAAGTTTTATGAAGGAACCGAAATAAAAAGTTTCTTCGAAAATGTGTGATTATTTCCAAAAATTACTCATGGGTACTCAAAGACCAGATAATATTTCACTGAAATCTGTCTCTACTACTTTCTGTTTTAGTTTTCTCAGCAGCTCATAGCATAAGGAAGATATTTAGAAAATCGTACATGAAATCATATGTAAGTCAATTCATTAATGATATATTTCCTTAAACACACCCTTTATTTAAAAATTATAGGGTCTCTGAAAAATTTTGTTGTCATTAATTGAATATCCACTGCAAAATTTGACCATTTTATTTTCATTTTCGATGAGTTCATTCATCATACATAACTTATACATAGTCATTTAAAGATTGAAGAAATACCACACAAACAAGAAAGAGTGAGTTCAAATTCAACATGGCTAATTTGATTGCTTACATCAGTAACTTCAATGGAATTTCTTGTTTAAACAAAAACTCAGCCAGACCAAAGAGGAATAAAAGTCATGATACAAGCACAATCAACCATCAACAGAAATTAGAGCAGGTGGATAATAATACATTGTCAAGACAACATTCTGAGAAAGGAAACAAATATGTCAGACCTAATGGATTAATGCTTCCCCTGAATCAGTTTTTTAATTGTGCCCTACACATATTTATTTATCCTAACAGTAAATACAAGTGTTAAGAATGTGTCACTTTTACAAGTTTGATGCAGATTTGATCAAATTTATTAAGAATGAAAATGCCCGGGATTCATCAAGTGTATTCAGTAAACTGGATTTATAAGGCCATATGATTGAAAGTGCCAACACAACAATAAGATGTTAATTAACAGACAATTTAAAGTAACTGCAATCACTTTAGATGACAAATTTCCTCCTTTAAACAGTATTGTTTAAAAAAAATTGATTAATTGCAAGGATTGTGTTAATTCCCAAAAGTAAAAAATCCATGCTTGAATTGGTTATAATAAACTACACAATAACTTCAGCTAAACTGAAATATGATTCAGGTAGGAAGTATGTAATAAATTGAAGTCAACACTTTTCCCATGATTCTTACGGAATTTGCTAATTTATATCAGCTCAGTGAATATTAATATATAACTTGTGAGAAAATAAATTGATTGTGGTCCCTCAAAGACAACTATCCAGATTTACCTGAAACATTTAAGCTCAAATCTTAGAGATTCATACAAGAAAAAATAAGTCACTGGGATTAACTTGCATTAAATTTATTTAAGAATAAATAGACTCATTCTTACATAATACAAGATCTTAGGACATCACTTTTGACCACAAAGGAAATGTTGATGACTTCACACAAGGAAAACAAATTCAACAAGCCATTATCAAAAGCAAAATTAGGGCCAACAATAGGAAATGATATGTAAATAGTGACATCTCCATAAATTTCAAAATTTAAGTAACAAAAACTTAATGAAATACAACATTTATCACCAATTCACCAACTCAGCTCTGTGGAAAAGATTTATTTACTGAAGTTTTGGACAGAATCATAACGAAGGAACAATATGATGAGGCAATGTGTAAATTAACATAAACATTTCCAGCAATGACAAAGTCCTACAGTTTTCACTAATATATTATTCAACAAACATACCACATTTTAAAATATTTAGAATGATGAAGGAGATTGGGAACCCACATTCAAGCAATCAATTATGTACAACACAAGATCCTGCCAATGATTAGGTGTTTTCACTGACTCCCTAAAAATTTATGCTGAAGATGTATCATCAGTGTAGTAGTGTAATTTCCAGCAACATCCATTAAAAAAATCATAAGATTTCAAAGATCTGGGCAAGTGACATTGAAATGGCTTAAAAGCAAAACCTATTGCATAGGAATGCAAATGTATTCACTGGCAGTAACAATTAATGAAACAATACTTTCGGATTAATTCCAGTTTTTACCTCCAATTGGCTGAAATACTAACAGCAATGAACAGCAAGCACTGAAGCAGAAAAACTCCTGTAAGTAACTTGCAGCCAAAACGGAACAGATGATGAACTGCCACTGCTAACAGTGGAACACAAGTGGGGCAGATAAGATGAACCCTGAAAACTATCTTTCAATCACATTGCAGGATTTCTTAAATTATACATTTAAACAGTCTTTCAATCTTCCTTAAAGATTACTCTACATCCATTTTATCTTCTGTGCTAGCTTGCTGCTGGTTATCTTCAGAAGGTTTAGAATTTTCCCCTTCCTGTTTTGGTTGATCTTTACTAGGCGGAGGTGTAGGCTTAGGTTTTGGCTTGTTGATGACTGCATTCACAGTATTTTCAAAGCTCTGCAAAAAATTATTTTCGGGTAATTAATGTTACAATGATATGGGATGTTTTACATTGATGATCCATAATCAAAATCAAAACAAAACATTTAAATATCTCAGAAAGGAAACTTTCATATATTTCAGATGAACAAATACATAGCTACATGCATTAACGTGAACGCATGCTTATGATAATTTATTTAGCCACTTTGCTAATGCAGTTGAGCCATAGACTTACAACAACTCTAACTTCAAAAATTACATTCAAGAAGAAACCAATTTGTGATTTCCACAAGAGATGATCTAACTGCAAGCAGTAAATAAAACGCTCTAGCTGCTTATCAATTGTACTTCGAAGTTACACCTAAGTAACTATTTGAATAATCTTATTTGCAATGACTTGAAGCACAGTCCACTGAGCAGTTAGGACTAGTCTATCACATTTAGTAATCCTGCTATCAGTAGTAAGGACTAGTCTATCATGCAAACTGCTATGGACTACATCCTCCTCATCACTGAAATAAAGTATATCTCCTTCAAAATCTTAAGAAATTATATCTAAAGAAATTTCTTAAGAAATTATATCTAAAGACTCTTTCCTTCCACTTCCTGAAACTCTTTGCATAATCTTCGCAAACTATATAAGATAAAGAGAAATACTGATTATCCATAGGCAGATTATGTCTTTATACTTTTTGAGGATATTTTCCTGAATCTTTTTTAAAAATTTCAAACAAAAAAGAAGTATTTTTGCATTCTAATCCAAGCAACACTTATAGAAAACCTTTCCTATACAGCATTGGGAATGACAAAACTACAACAATATTTTTGTTGTAAATAAGATCCATGCTTACTTTCTGTGTTCATGGCACTTTCACTATCACCATCTTATGATTCTCACAAAACTCGACTAACATCAATCCCCAGACATTCCTTGATCCTAGAACGCTGGATCCAACTACAAGTCTTCCATTACATGGGCCAATTCTTGAATTTAACTAACCCTTATAATTATGACATTGGTACATTTTTCTTGCTATTCTCTCCAATTTTTGCAAGAACAATTTCCTCATCTGAGCTTCATTGTGCTAGTAAGTACACTTTTATAATGAAAATTTCTCTTTTATTTCCAACTAGATGCCTTTTATACTACTATATAATATTTTTACTTTATATCTCCAATTGAATTCCTTTAATTTATTTACTAAGTAAACAGAAATGGTGATACAAACAGAAATTATAAGAAACCAACCTGAAGCTCCTTTTGGATATCAGCTACTCGAACAGGAGGATCACGAAATAGCGGGCAAGATGTGAGACTGGACTGCTTCTCATCAAGCCAAGACTGCTTCTCGTTTACTGCTTGGGTCACAGTACTCACTTCAGCATCCGTCAAATGGTTGAAGCGCTCATCACCACTTTGGAACAGTTCAATAGCCTTCCTGGCTCTGATCAAGGATCTTGTGAAGTCTTCTATCACTACCTTCCTCTCCTCATGCTCTGAATACCTCATGTGAATTGGATCACTGGACGTCTGTAAATGAAATATTCTTTTATAATCAAGTTTATCAAACGTACTGTAAATTAATGAAGCAAATAATGTCAAAGAAAACTTTCAGAAAAAGCTTAGGAGTCAAATAAGGCAATTAAGAAATATCTGTGGGAGAAATTTGAATATTGCTCAAAATGGGCAAAATTCCTTATTTTATATATTATGATATCACACATAAACACTAAATACTAACTGGAGGTTAAGCTTAACCTTCAGGATAAGTAACTATCAGATTTAACTATCGATTATAATACTGGGCCTGAGTCAATGAATATTGATAAAAGAGACCTTTACCTTAAGTAGGTTAAGTTTATCTACATAAACTTGACGATTACAGTCTTCACCTTCCTCATAGAGCCAATTTTCTAAGTCATCAAGTTGCCTCAAAATGGCTGAGCATTCATTTTCTGGCACAAAAGATGTAAGAGCACCATCACTGAGCTTTCCACGCAAATCATACAAATATTCCTCCAAAGCATTCCTTGCATCTACACGCTCCTTCTCCATTTTGTCCTGAGAGACCATTTTGCACTGCAAATCAAAATTATTTCTGGTAAAGTAAAGCCTCCATTTAAGCTAAAAAGCTATGTTGTAAAAAAAGGATACTGCAATATACCTCTTGCTCGATGTAGTTATTTAATTCTGTAGTAGTAAAACCATGGGTAAATGAATCTATGGGAAGTTCAACAGTTTTGACAAGATTCTTCTTCTTTTTCCCATCCTTCTTATCTGTTTCACCTTCCTCCTGAAAAATAAATTTTATTGTACAAACTTAATAAGAATTATAAACTCATGGACTGTTTACAGAGATTAACCACTTAAATAACTGAAACTAATGCAAAGGCAAGAAATGTAACATGAATTGTGTAGATCTAAACTGCATCTCTAAGTAACTTCTAAATGAAACTATCATGCTAACAGTATATATCATTTAAGACATAGATTGGCATTACCTTTTTACATTTTACCTTTATTTATTTTAAGTCACATTAGTTTTGCCACAATTTTAAATAATAGTGTCACAGATAAAGAAAACTGTGCTAGGTTCTATACTTAATGAATGTAGACCACCATAAAAGAAGCATTTGGAACAAGATATTCCACTCTTTTAGGATAATTTAAGTAGTAGTTCAATGATTATGCAAATATGAAGGTCTACAGGAGGATTCATCAAATACAAAAAATCTATGAAATCTTGAAAATCGGTGCTAAAAAGAACTGCACTAAATTGCAGAAATTCAAAACCAAAAGAATAAGCATGCATATGAATAAATAATCAATAAATTCCACAAAGTCAATGATTCAGGACAAGGAGGTATCATTAATGTGCTCCAATAATAGTTGACCTATACATTAATAGCTACTACTTTGGCCGATCTGATAATGAGCGCAAGATAAGGGAAATAGATGCTAGGACAAGTCGTTTTAGGGACTCTTTCTTTCCGCNACAGCAGTGAACCAGTGAAAAAATCTGAAGGACACACCATCGAATACAGTAATTTAAATCAACAATCATGTCTACAACAAAAAAAGCTACATATCGAAAAATGTGCATGAACGTTAACAAAAATCTAACACTTTTTCTCTTGCCACTCCATACAAAAATCATAGTTCTTTACACAGAGCCTCTAAGGAAAAGGGGATAAAAGGGCAATTAAGACTAAGTATTGAAAATCAATATACAAAGTTCTTTACAACATACAACACAGATGGATATCCATGACAAGTAAGACCTTAGCTACATCTTTAAAATTTATATAAAAGAGCAGAGTGGATGATAACAAAACAATGTTTGATGGAATACTAAAATCAGAAGAAAATTGCTATCTTGAACACAATATCAATAAACATTTAAATAAAAAGGGTTGACAGAATAATAGTTAGCAGAATAACCATAACATATAGAAGGTAACCATATCTAAGTTTTTATTTCAGCACTAATTATTAACTTCCAATATGCCCATCTTCCTATTTACACGATGTTCACATTTTGAGGGAGTTCTAAAGATCGTTAAGTAATATTAGACAGAATAATGTTGAAAAGAGCAAATTTTATTACAGGGTAACATTCAGAAATCCTGTAACCTCTACACCTGATGAGCGCTGGATATTCAAATTTGTCAACCTTTTATGTTTATATATGCTGCATTTACATTAAAACCTGTTTAAGAGACTATCCCACGCAATATGCACCTGTCTCCCTGTCAAAGTCCCTTACACACAAAACAGGGTAAAAAGATTGCTTAAGATGCTCAGCTAACTGAACACAGAGGTGCACAATGCAGTAAATTTGAAATGCAACCCATTCTGGAAATCGCAAGGAACTGGACTATCGACTGCCAGATTTTTAAATGTCAACCTGTATTACCTTCACACATTTGTGCTATAAATTTTTGCTGCTATGTAAAATAAATGCTTGGGGCTCCACAACATCTGAGTTATAGGTTTCCATCACAAAATTAAAATGGGAAACAAAGGTAAAAATGAAGAATGTGCAAGCAAACAGCACTAATACTGCTACACAAAACTTACATCTCCTTTATGGCCACTATCAGCATTGGCATGATTCTGGCGGGATGCTTCTTGATTTTCTTGCTGTTTGGCATCCGTGTTGGATTGGTTTGTATCCATGGGTTCTGACTCAGCAGCATTTTGCTGGTTTTGCTGCTCCTCATTAACTTCATCGCCAATTACACCATCTTTTTTCTCCACAAGAGAAGCGCTGCTCACAGAAAATATTCCATGAATATTTACTCGCACCTTGACCTTGACTTTCGGACTCTCTCCCTCAGCTGTAGGCTTAACATCTCTAATTACAAACTCTCCTATAAGACAGAGAAGAGACAGGATGTAAATGAAATTCAACAGAAATAACAGGAACTCATAACAATGGATGAGAATTCTTACTTGAAACAGAGTACTAAATCCAACCTACCTATATAAGGATCTGGATATGGAATGTTGCCTTTGTAAAATGCTTTCAAGGAGAAGGGCTCTTTACGGTAAAACGTCAACATTTTTGTGAACGGCACTGGATGATTACTGCCAAACACTTCCATTTCCCTAAATAAGAAAAAGGGAAAATGTGAGGATATTTTGAAAATCGATATTTCAAAATGGCAATATGATTATTATATAAGCCAAGATGAAAATTGAAATCAAATCAAAAACATCAATAACCACACTGAACAAAAGAATTTTAATGTCATCTAAGTGAAATGGTAAACATTCCAAAAAAATTAATGCATAACAGTAATGAAGTGACTGTAGATCATCAATATATCAAGGATAGCAAAAAATTAATAAACTGAAAATTATAGTCATTTTCATTTATTTTGAACAATATTTTAATGATATTGAGAGATAAAAAGATGTCAATCATAGAACTTTTACATGGGCACAGTAAATTCCTGTTAGTCACAGATAATTGGATAAAAGTTCTTATCTACATGATGAAGAGAATGAGAATAGTTGTACTTTTTCCACAATATATTTATTATTAGAAACAAACAAAAACACATGACTAGTTTTGGCAAATGATTGCCATCATCAAGTGTCTGCGATCATTCGCCGAAACTAGTAGTGTTCTTATTGTTTGTTTTTAATAAATAAATAAATTGTGGAAAAAGTAAAACTATTCTCATTCTCTTCATGATGTATTTCCACAAAACATCGCCAGCAACTGTGAATTTTATTATCTACATAAGCCCAAATTTACTTTTAATAACACATTTTAATATATTTATAAAAATTTCAACTAGTACAATTAATTGAAATGTTATCAAAAGCTATTAAATAAAATTATTAATTTAGTAAGGACCAGCTAATAAACTACAATTAAAATAAAGGTTTTGCAGGAGACAATGACAGACAATACAATTGGATGCAGCATTAGAATTGCAATCAAAGAATTATAGAAATGGAAGCACATTAACTCTACATAAGTATAAAAAGATAAATTTAGACTGTTAATATCACAGACTTGAAATTACGTAATTAGGATTAGCATCACTACTACCATCATGAAATCAAAAATTAGGTACCAATGAAGGCATAACCAAATGCAACACTTTCCTACAGTCAGTTAACTGTCTTCCTATAAAGAATAAACTGGTAAATATTGGTCAAAATTATGGGCATTAGTAAACCTTTCAATTGCAACCAAAAGCAAATTACTGTTTTATACTCATTTTAAAATAGAAAATGGCATAAAATATATTTTCTTGCAAAAATTCAACAAATACATCTATTGCTTAATGAACAAAATTGAACTAAGCATATGTTTAACTTACTAGAGAGACAATAATTAACTATATTATGAACATTGTGAACTTTAACCAAAGAGAAGTCTCAATACACCAAGGCCCCCTTGTGGTTACATGAACTAAGAAAATGCTTTTACTAACACTAAATTTGTTCTAAGACAGCAGTGAACCAGTGAAAAAATCTGAAGGACACACCATCGAATACAGTAATTTAAATCAACAATCATGTCTACAACAAAAAAAGCTACATATCGAAAAATGTGCATGAACGTTAACATAAATCTAACACTTTTTCTCTTGCCACTCCATACAAAAATCATAGTTCTTTACACAGAGCCTCTAAGGAAAAGGGGATAAAAGGGCAATTAAGACTAAGTATTGAAAATCAATATACAAAGTTCTTTACAACATACAACACAGATGGATATCCATGACAAGTAAGACCTTAGCTACATCTTTAAAATTTATATAAAAGAGCAGAGTGGATGATAACAAAAAAATGTTTGATGGAATACTAAAATCAGAAGAAAATTGCTATCTTGAACACAATATCAATAAACATTTAAATAAAAAGGGTTGACAGAATAATAGTTAGCAGAATAACCATAACATATAGAAGGTAACCATATCTAAGTTTTTATTTCAGCACTAATTATTAACTTTTCCAATATGCCCATCTTCCTATTTACACGATGTTCACATTTTGAGGGAGAAAGCTTCAGGATGAAAAAGACAGACAGCTATGGCATGCTATTTGAATGCATGACAGAAGATCAACATCAAATATCAACAAATAGAATTTGATCGAATCTCGTCACTGAGTTCTAACACCATGCCATACATACACACCAATAAAAATGTGGACCCTCATAACCTATCTGATTCAACAATCAAGAGTACATCAACTATAAAAGAAATCAAGGACCAGCAAGAGGAAAAAAGGAACGATGACTAAGTCATCCATATGGATGGATATACATTCAAAATGTATCAATATATAATTGTATAGATGCAACTTATTTTGCTGCAGATGAATATCAAAATAATCCCAAAGGAAATTTGTGAAAATAGCTATAAATAAAAACTTATCACTTTCCAATAGGAATTCTAGTTCTCTAAAAATCACACATTAGAAAAGGCAGTTTCAGTAGTGAACCACACTTCAAGGCTGATCCACTATAGTTTTATGCCTGAACAATTCAACTGTGAAAGTAGACATTCTCCATTGATCAAAATGTTTCTGCAAGAAACATCTATGAGGGTAGCCCCACAAGTACCCCACCTAAGAGAGAAAAAAAGATTTCGGAAAAATGTTTTTTTCTCAAAAGTCTTCTTCTAGCTCTATACACTTTTCCCAGCAATGTTCAATGGCTTTGATACTCTGTTTATAATGAGAACCATCGAACTCCTCAAAATAGCCATTAACTCCAACTTATCATTGATGACAAATCTTTTACCTCCAAGTCGTCTTTTCAAGTTTAGAAAGAGAAAATAATTCCAATCTAGCAAATAAGGTGCATGTAGTAGCTATTCAAATTTCAACTCATTAATTACGGCAATCCCAATAACAGGTGTGGGAACTGGTGCATTGTCTTGATGAAACAAGACTTTCTTTTTTGCCAACTGCAACTGTATTTTCTTGATTTTAAGACTCAAACGCTGTAATAAGTTTGCATAATACTCTACCATTAAAATTTTCCCTTTTCGAAGATAATCAATGAAAATTTTCCCACATCCATCTCAAAAAACTGACACCATAACCCCACCTTTGAAGCTGACTCTCCCATTGCAGTCCATTGTTTTTACTGCTCCTTTGTCTGAGGCATGAATTGTTGGACCCATGTTTCATCCATGGTTATAAATAACGCAAAAACTTGGCTATATTGCTGTCAAACATTGCCAAACACTCAATTGAAACATCCACACCATGCTGCTTTGAAGGTTGGTACTTTCAACCATAGTAATTTTTTCAAACAACAACCACCATCTATAAGTCAGTACTTCTGGGACTACCCTCATACAAGTGACCAATGATAAAAGACTTGATCTAATGATTTATTCAAAAATCCTTTTCATATAAGCAAAAAACTTTTTCAAATTCCACCAAAAATTCACAAATACAGGAGTGACCCAAAGTATAACACGACATTGGCATGACTGAAGAATATACCAATGATACAGATTTAACTTTATTTAACAGATGGAATTTGAACATAAGGAGAAGGAAAAGTGCAATGAACCTAATTCTTTCCACTTCTTTTTGAAGCATTTCATTACTTATTACTATCATTAATGATTATACAAAATGTTCGTCAGGTTTAATGTTCAAAATGTTCTGTTCCAATTTTTCTTCTCCAGCAGAGCTACAAATATGGGGGCCAGGTCCATCTTAGTGGTGGTGCAAATAGGGTAATTATTAATGGAATTCATGTAGTTGTGAAAACTTTTAGTACCTGAAGGTTATGTAAGTATGTTCCTCTAAATGACTTTGATTACTATTTTAATGAATCACTCAATCTACCAGACATCGTCAGCAAAACATGGTCCCCAAATTGACACACAGTATATTTTGCAATTTATTATTCAAAGGGTTTTCTTGAAATTTACAGACCTTAGTTAGAATAGTAATAAATGTATCTATTAATCTTTAAACTAATCCAAATGAATAGAAAAAAAGGTTGAAAATGATACATGTTTTTCAACTACTATAGGATAGGATAATTTATTATCATCAGACTTGTTAGCCAAAATGATAATGGATGAAACACGAGACAAGATGTCAAAACTACAGAAATTTAAAAGATATGCAAATTGATCCATAAATAAAAAAATTCTAGAAGAATATAATGGATTTAAAAAGAATGGAACATGGAATTAATGTCAGCAATCATAAATCCTCCAGACACGAATAATATTCAATCAAACTTATCTTCCATAATATAACAAAATTAGACTTAAATGAACCACAAAGGGCACCAAACTAATCCACAAATCACACCATGTGAGTAAAGTTAGTGCATGATATTGAAATCACAATAACCTTAGTAAGCCAATGCTGCCAAATGACAGATATGCAATGAGGTTGGGATACTTCCAATCCCAATAAACTTTCCTAGATGTACCTGTGACCACCACAAAAAACTGCCTTTTCTAAAAATCTTCTTGGAATTGCAAAGCAGATTTGGGACAAACAGAGCTGCCATTTGGATCTAGAAAGAGAGCAATCAGCCCACTTTGTTAAGTATGGAAAACCATTGCTATAAAAACTACTACGGATACTTTACAGTGGTATATATAGGTTTAAAGATCATATGTGTAGGGTATCCTTCCTCACTCACTGAACATAACAAAGTGCAGTAATTTTCATACTTTAATTCATCATTAACATTGAAGTATGTATTCAGTATTACCTTCATTGATTATCATACTTTTTGTCAGTTCTTCTTAAGTTAGAGTAAAATATAAGTCCATTTCTAAAACAATTTGCTGCAATATGTTCTGCTTCAAAAAGCTCTTTGTTATTTAACTAAAAATGTTATGCTTAAAAATTACTCTTAAAACCACAGAAATCCTAGAACACCTAATCTGGGACATAAGGAGGAGTATAGGACCAACTACCAAGTATATTAAGCAAGAAATGTAAAAATCTGGCTGATGATCTGAGGGATGTCTGCACAAGGTTATAAATACCTTCTCAGATGAACTGTTTACATTTAACTGAACTCCTATGTCAGAGGAAAATTCTTGAGGTAAGTTGTTGAGTTACTTGTAAATGTTCAGCTGATATGTTAAAGAAAAACGTGCAAAAATTGGAGCAATAAGTGGGTATCAGCAATCCACCAAGCACCTGATTTGAGGTGTACCAAGTGGTACCCCTCCTTTCTTCAGTAAACTTCACGCACGTGTATTCAGCTTCTAGTTTAAGTGCACTACAACTTGATGAGATTCAACAAAACCATGACAGAAATTCTCTTACATGCACCTGGAAATCTTACTCAATTATAAAATTTAACTAGATTAAACTAAGTGAAATAAGTGAGACTACAATTAGTAGTAGTAGTAATATTAAAAGTGCTTCAACTGCTTGGGTCATTTCACACAAAGATCCCCACTGGGAATCAAACCCAGGACCACCTTCCCTGAAGTTAAATGAGTTGCCCACTTGGCTATCCAGGATATTTTGGGGTCCAAAACGGGACCCTCACATCAAACTGTGTGTAACCTTTGGGGGGTCCCACACATTCTTTACAAATTTTTCTTTTTTGGAGAATTTGTGGAAAAAGCACCATTAATTATCTATCATTTTAGTTAATTTATATTTTAAAGTGTTTTAATACAAGTCAAACCTGATTATTCTGACCTAAGGTTTTCCCTGAACCAGGAATGGGAAATGAGATTTTATGCTAATTCTTCTGCAATCCCAAAGTAATCTTTATAATTAATCTAAAATGAATATCTGTTATAATGGCTACAACAGTCAATATTAACCAAGAGTAAAACCCATAGAGGAGAGAANACAGGGATGCTTATTAAGTAAGGCAAATGGCATTAACTACTGCCAGTTGGTGCTGTGCATGCACTTCTAACCACATTGCTATCCATGCTAATTTTAATACCTTTCCCTTCCTTCCATTCTTGAAAGAAAAACTTTTTATTTTGTTCGCAACACATAACATATAATTAATCTAAAATGAATATCTGTTATAATGGCTACAACAGTCAATATTAACCAAGAGTAAAACCCATAGAAGAGAGAAGATTATGTACCAAGCAGCCTTTCAGAGGTTTAGAGACATTCTGTTAAGAGCAACATTGTCATAAAACATAAGAAAACAATTTAAGTATGAATGTGCATTTATTTCTAAGGAAAACTTTAAGAAACACAGATAATTTATTACTCAATTAGAAAATCATTATCCTAGTTTTGTAACTAATATACTCTAAGCAGGAAAATTTCTTTTGCATGCTGTAGACTTAAGACAAATAGTTAAAACCTAGAATGTTAACAACGGAGAGCTAATTTTTATCTCAGCCAAGACAAAGGGGATTTTTGTTGAGCCCTTCTGGTCTACTAGCAGATTTAGGTACAAAAAAGATCAGTAAAATGTTTACCTATTTAAGGCACACATTGAAACAACTATATATGTATGCAATATAACTGATTATATTTTCCTATGATTCTACCACTTTTTTATGCAAGTTTTTGGTATAATCTTTAATAATTCCTGCCCCACCCCCCAATTCATTTGGGCAATAACAAAATTGAAGTAGTTCACAATAACAAATGGTAAGAAATTCCCAGCCTGGAACCATCTACTGGATTCAAACAGCAATCCATGTAACTAATGGATATAATGTGATATTTATACTCCATCCTTACAATTAACAAAATCTATGAATTAACAGATGATTTTAAGACTCAAACGCTGTAATAAGTTTGCNTAACAAAATCTATGAATTAACAGATGATACTGACTACACCATTTTTATACAACTGAGAGCTTCCATGAATTAAATATGAATATCTTAAATACTTCAAGCTGCCATGAATACAAATGACCACTTTTACATAGAGTTGAATGAGATGATAGTCAGAATTGAAAGGGAAATCCTATCCCTTTTTAGTAGTTGAGAATTGCTCCCATGAGAAGTACAATGAGGAATACTGCACTGAATCATTTCTGGAATTTCATATGACACACATTGGGCCAGTGACTTCGCAAATGAGAATTTATTGCAATGACATTATTCCAGCAAAATATTGTACAAAAAATATAGATGAAGACTTGATTAATTAAGATAATCATACAACAATTGGAAAACATCCTAAATAACCTAAACACAAACCAAAGCAATTTAAGGAATATCTATCACTGTTATTGAATACGGTGCCTAATAGAAAATAAACATGAATTTTTAACAAATAAAAGGAATTCAAGCACCAAAACCATCAACTCAACTAATTTAACAAAATATTCCACATCAGCTATTTTTTATATTATTAGCACTTTATCTGCCAACTTGGTTGGTTCATAGGTTAGAGACTAAAATTTAAACCATTTGAACAGCAATTCCTAACATTAACTAATAACATTTTAAATTGAGTGAGGATGAGAATTCTTTAAGACGGAAGTATCATACCATCTCAATTGTTAATGTCAAACATGCCTAACTGGGAAAATAACCTAAATAGAACAGTAAATGTTAGTGTGTTGAAACTGAAAACCAAAACCAATCTTAGAAAAAATAATCTATAGCATGAAAAACACAAAGGAGGGATGTGAAAAATCTGCAAATTAACAACAAGCATGGATGGCTAATCAATGACCAAATAGATACCTCAGCATAAAATAGAAGGAAAAACGGGATATAAATAAAATAACAGGTAAAATACAACAAAAAATCAAATACATGGATAAAAAATAATGCAAACACATAACAAGAACTATAATGAAGATTATTTGTAGTAATATTATTTAGATAAAAGTACTAGCAAAATTTAAATCAACACAATCATAAAACATCTACAGCCACTTGCAGAAGTCTGTGGGCAAGGGCTTGTCACTGCTCTAGCGGTGCACTTAAAATCTCCGTTGGTACTTCTAAATTTTCAAGGAGGAAAACTGTGGCAGGGTAAATGTTTTGGAATTTTAGGTGAGTGAGGGGAAAAAGGAATTGTGGTGGAATTTTAGGAAACCAGAATTGAAGAGACAGCACATCGCACCATTGGAAAGAAAGTTACTTTTATATTGAATTGAGACAGTTCCTGAAAGTAAAAGCTTTTCTGTTTCAGCAAGACAAGCGATTTGGCGACGTTGAGGTGATTTCAAAGGACTTTGACAGGATATGCGTAAGAGCGTTAATGCAAAAATTTTTGCTTTCTAATCAGTTCTGAAAATATTTGTGTGTTACCTTGACTTTGGCTCTAATATTTCATCAATGAATGCTTTTCTATTAAATATCATCACACTAACATGGAAAATATAAATATCACCATTAAGAAAACTATATTGTCATTATCTACTATATTGTAATTGTTACCTCTACCAAAAACTTCGAGTCTTCTTTTGGTTACAGTAATTACCAAAAGTCATATGCTCCATCTTCAAAATTGATTCTAATCAATTATCCAATTCTTAAAATTACTAATTCTATAAATGGTTTGTAGGGACTATACTGGATTAATGTAAAAATTAAGTGTTGTGATTGGTAAATGTCCCTCCTAGCCAAAATTCCAAAACATATACCCCTACCGCTGTTTTCCTCTTTACCTGCAGATCGAGTAGTACCAACCGATATTTTAAGCACAATGTTTAGCCACTAGAGCAGCAACAGAACTTGCCCAGACTTTCCAAGTGACTGTACATTAAAATAAAAACTACACAAACTAAATTACACTAAATATATAACTTCTTTGCTAATGTAATGATTTATTTGTAATGTAAATATTATTCTACCAAAACATCACACTTCCATTGTATTGGAGCTAATTCTTCAAATAAATCCTGAGATTGGCTAGCAAGTAAGGATCAGAGAGACCTAAGGGAGGAAAATACCTACTAATGAACATTTAAAATATGATCAACCCGAAAGGATCTTCAGCAATATGAACACCAAAATACCGATCTAAATACAAGAGATCTGCGACCTTCAGTACATATACTGGAAGGTTGTTTCAGTGAAAAGAATAACAGTCATAGATGACCTTCCATGATGGTATGTAACTTTTAAAGGTTTATGGCATGAAAATAAGAGAGAAACACTTAACATACTGAGGTATCACATTGTGGAACTTCTACATGACAACACTGTAAATAATCAAACACTTTGTGAGCTATAAAAAATAAATACTTTTATCATTATAAACAACAGATTTTTTTTTACTTAACAACATCATCAGGTGCCAAAAAAGTAGTGTGTTTAGTTTACAGGGTTCACCAAAAATGCTGTCATGGAGAAAGTAAAGAATATCACTGACTACAGCTCAAACATAGGCATACCTCTTTCGAGGCAGGTATTCTAACCACTGAACTGCCATGCCAATTCAATTCCACTCTCTTACAGGGATGCTTATTAAGTAAGGCAAATGGCATTAACTACTGCCAATTGGTGCTGTGCATGCACTTCTAACCACATTGCTATCCATGCTAATTTTAATACCTTTCCCTTCCTTCCATTCTTGAAAGAAAAACTTTTTATTTTGTTCGCAACACACAACATTAAATATCGTACAAATATGGAGATCACACTCAATAGGCAGAAACTGAACAAAGCTGACAAACTTAATAGGGTAATAACGAGATGATAAGTAAAGAAAAATAAGACTGTAGAGTGATGTTTTCATACATGGTAGCTAATTCAAGAGCCTACAATCCATAATAAATTTCCAGCAGAGTTCTACATAACATGATTTTCAAAGAACAATCCAACTTATGGACATGTTTATCATTGCCAACTAAATGTTAGTTAAGAAAAAAACATAGATATCAATTAATCTCACAACTTCAAATTTATTAGGATAAAGATTATTTAAATGGAAGTGGGTTTAAGTTACCATGAAAAGAAGCATGGCCTTAGTCTCACTACTTTAAGTATAATTTCAACCAATAAATAATAGTATAGGCCTCCAATAAGTTACAACAACTATGCAATAACTGTTACCATCTTGAGGTACTCCTTTAACTTGAAAGGTAGCTAACATTTATGCCAAACAAGCAATTTTAATGACTATAAGCAATTAGGAAATACAATTATCTATATGCTTACCCATCCTCTCCTAGTGAAACATCCCAAAGTAGTTTAATTGGATAAGCTTGCACATCAGTAACATTGAATTCTCTCACTCTGACAGCAGGAGAGAGCATAGCACATTGAAGAGCACAGCCACGTGCCACAGCCTCATCTTGGTTCAAAGTTGTGCTGGGAATTTTGCCATACACAACTTCCAATAAATGCTTCAAAGCAGGAATACGGCTTGAGCCCCCGACTATTTCAACTGCATATATGTCGTCAACATGCAGTTCTGAAAACAAAATACATGATTAATGAAAGCTGTGATTAAAGTACTACATGAATGTTAGATGGGTATCTACTGGGGATCAACCCCAAACTTTAAATTATGTAATGGAAACACATAATGGAACAATGTAAACACTTCAATGTTTTGGTAACAACATATGTCCCTATAATACAGGAATTAGCTTACTCTGTTCTATCATTAAAAGAAAGCAAACAAATAAGAAGTGCTTCCTTGTAATAGACTCTGTAGTCTGATTACCCAGGATTGATGGTAGTTGTCTGGTTACTATTATGATGCAGAAGCTTCTCCATTACATATCCTTAAGGTTTTAAGGCAATATATCAAGAAGTAGAAAGTATAAAGTTTCTTGTACAATATATATGAAGGAATATTTAACCTGCACTGCCATTGAACTATGGACTGACATTGAAGTGGTAAACCTTGAGTATGAAACATGTTCACTGCAGACACCTCCATTTCCATTGCAATTATCAATCCAATAGTGGAACGATCCTAAGTGATCGCATTAAATGGCTTACTTCCAACACAAGTAATTATCAATATTTCACTTACTTGAATCATCCAAGCATTTCCTGAGAGTTCTCTCAACCCTTTGGAAGAGATGACTGCAGAGTGCTTCCATATCACTCCTACAATAAATCAAAAAAGGAAAATTTAAACCATTTCTAGAATGTGGTGCACATCAATATTCAAAATTGCTGTCTTATGATTAACGTAGATATTTACATCATCTTACTCATAATGGAGTAAATGAATGAGGGGCAAAGGATCTGTAATAATTTATTCCTCTTTTGCACCTTAAAATAATTCTATAACAAGAACCCAGATAAGAATATATTTCAAACAAAACTATTTTTGCAAATTGCACATAAATCTCACTGTACTAGGTACTTGGTAAAACAGTCATGATTATCATCTAATTTATCCTCAATGATAAAGTTCAGCACCAAATACTAATCTACATTATCAAACAAACATAAGGCATCTACAATCAACCTTAAAGTCAAATGTAGATACAATAGTTGATTGCAGTTTGATTAAATAAACTACCACGGAGTAACCATTTCATATAATACGAAAATGAGTAATACAGCATCTTTAAGAAACATCAATTTGTGTGTTAAACATTTCAAAATCTTTCAAGAGCTTCTCCACAGCACAAACTACCTAAAAATACACATCTTACTTTTTCAACTCTTTTAACCCTTAAGAGTGTAGTGGGATCTATACTTCCCACCCCCTCTTCTGAGGAAATCCTTGTGGCTAATAATTTCTATTTTCATGTGTTGTTGTTATAGAGCGATATTAATTACATTCTTAAAACCTATCTTAGTTAAAAAAGCCCGAATTTCCAAAAATTCCTTTTTCTCACCTGTGGCAACAAATAAACCAAAATCGCATTCTGCATTGTTGCAAAGAGAACTCATTTTTAGCCTCCTCTTTCCATTTTTCCATAATAGTAACTGAGAAAAATTAGCAAAATCGATGATTCCTCTACCACTTCTATTATTCTCTTATGATTTATTTGCATTGAGGTTTTTAAATGTGTACTATAATTATTATGGAAATAGATAGGAAAAGGCAATAATTTCGTAATCTGACTTTTCTAACAGCCGTTGCATTGAATCACTTGAGGGAGACGTCTCATGCTTAGGCCCTTTCAAGTGGCTTAGTCTCAGAACAGTTCAAGTGGCTTAGGTTCTTATAATCTTCAGACCATTTTTGCTCTTGATCTGTATATACATAGGACCTCTTACATCTGCAGGCAAACGTGGCCTGTATGTCTGGAATTAGCGTATGTTTGATACATTCATCTATGCAAGTATTTTTAGTGGTAAGGAGAAAGAAAAAGTACCTAGATAAATGAAAACTTCACACAGTTTTCTAGGGTGAACTTTCACTCATACTCAGTCTGTTGAAAAGGAACTCGGTACTTAGTAAAATCGGTAGGTTACAGGAAGTTCTGGGGGCAAGAGCCCCTTGAATGTTGCCCCTTCGTGACACAGCATTGTAAATTTTATGCTTTATTTTCAACAGAAAATTATTATTTCATCCAGAAAAATGCAAATATAAAGAAAATATCTATAAGTAATTATCGGATTAAAAAAATTAAATATTTTTAACATTATTCTAAAAGCTTCAAACTTAAATAAGAAGAAAAGGCTAAAAATTCCAAAATTGTTTATATAAAAATTAGCCATAAACAAAAAAATCAAAAAATTCATTTTCTGGGTAATTGAGCATAACATTTGCACTGTGCAAACTTTCAAGCGATAGGTAACTTCTGCAGTTTCTTGCACATTTAAGGATTAATGCATTTGTATGCAGCAATGTTCCTACAGGATGTATCACACTATTGCATCATCCTAATTTAGCAGGAAGAACTTTCTCTAATATCAAATCTTTTATCTAAGAGTATAATCTGCAGACAATGCCAATATAGCATATCAGTGCTTCATAAGACCTGAAACAGTTTACTAATTAATATAAGAATCCTCCTCCTCTCAATATCTAACACAACCATTTCCTCTGTCCTCTCTTGATCACTTCAATCCACACATTTTACCACCATCTACAGCATTCCTTTGTATGTGTTTCTATCGACTCTACATAATGCTTTACTATACTTACATCTCACTTTTTCCATTCCACATCATACCCTCATGTAGAATGCAAACAAATATTTTATGTTTGTAGATGATACCCACAATTTCAAGAGTTCATCTTTCGAATTCATGACTAAAATCACTCAACAACAATGATTTTACCAATCGCATCCCAATTCCATATCAAGGTTTATAGTAATATGTAACCTTAGCCTAATGAAAGCTTCCTTGGAAACTGCTGCTCTTCTCCCAACCTCATTTTCTATCTAATGTAGTTTATCCCTATCAAACTTTATTGTTGACTTCTTCTGAAGCTTATTTTCATCCTGAACTCCCTAGTTCTACAATAAAGTGTATTAACATGAGGGTAATTGTAAACCTCCTATCGAATCAAATACAAGAGACTTTTTCATCTGATCATCTTTCTGGCTTCACTTTTCACCTTCCAAATATCACGACTATATTTCTTTCATAGCTCCACTCAAACTTCTCTCGACATAATGTTAGAACAATTTGCAGTAAATAATACTCGTCCTCCTAACCTTGCCCATTCTGACTCCACATAATTTGCCATAACTCTCACTCTTTAGTTTAGAACAAAAATTTGCACAAATCACATATCCATCCCATTTGACCAAATCATCAATATCCCCTAAAATTTCAGCCATTTCACACTCAAGTACCTTTAAAAATATACAAAACTTACATTTATGATAAACAGATTTTAAAAATTCAAGACTTCATTTGATAATTATCCAACTGAATCCCTTGTTCCTTTCTCTCCCTTAAAACCAAACTTTTATTTCTATCTCAATGGCAATAACTTTTTCATCAAAATTTTAATGTATCATCAATTCCAAAATTATTAATTCCACAAATACGGAGATTAGTCTTGGATTTTAATAAGAAGTGTAATTATGTCTCTGTAATATTGTACGATAAATATGCATACACACACTTAAGTAATTCATACTAATGTATTCCACAAGAATTCACACCATTAACTACTGAAATTAACTATTAATCATAATTTGCAATGTGTTATAACATTTAAAGGAATAAGGATAGTTTCAACTAAAAATACCCATACGTGGCCACAATGAAGGATTTCAACCAAATCTGCGTTCTTAAACCTGAATAATTATACTTAAAATCTTACCTAATGATATTTCATGCAAAAAATATCACTCTAAAATTGTATGATCTATAAATATTTGATAGAACACTTAATTATTGCAATGATTGGTTGAGTTAAGTCATCGTTTGTTTCAAAATTCATCCAAATGAGGGGTTATGTTAGATTCAGGTGAAACTAGTACTAAAAACATTACCTTTTCATGTCCCCAGTCACATCCTTATCATCCATGAAACATTCGATGTTCATAGGAAGATTAGTAGAATTAGCAGACATTTGTTTTTTCAACTTCTCTACTTCAGCAGTAAGGCGTAGATAAGCCCTAGGATTTGTGTGAGGGTCTATCCTGTAGCGACTTTGGAATGAGTTACAAAAGTCCTCAGTCAAAATAAAATCTATATCACGACCACCTAACTCAGGATCTGCTGCAGAAGCCAGCATCTGCAATGCAAATACAGAATCATGTCTCTTTCATAAAATAATAACTTATTAGTTAGATGGTAATATAACAGCATCAAGATGTACATGCTAGAGTCCATAAGGAAGGCTGACACAACTGATAAAACTCCTCTTTTACCTTCAATTTCCCTTTATGAAAAGCACACGCAGATACTTGCAGAGAAGAATGACCACAGTCTACAAATATAACATTTCTAGGTTTTTCTTCCGGAGCTGGAAGATCCTGCTTATAAATTCCATATGCTAAGGCTGTGGCAGTTGTTTCATTCATCAGTCGCAATACATTTAAACCTGCAATTGCAGCCGCATCAAGAAGTCCCTTCCTTTCTGCGTTGGTGAAAAATGATGGAACCTTAACAGAGGATAGAAGTAGCCATCAGTACTTACACTATATGATTCTATTAACATCTTCTAGGATCTTAAACATGAACTGCAAACATGTTTAAGCAGCAATTTGCTACAAATTTAAAACCTTAAACTTGCAGCAGTTGGTTGAGCTTAGTGTTAATTTTGCATTCTTGAGATATTGAGGCACTCATAACAAGAGCCTCAACAGCAATGAATGCAATTAGCTAACCTCTCAAATTTCCTTCATGCAATAAATCTTTTTAATAATCATTACACAAATCTAAACAATCTGATTAAGAACAATACCAGAGAAAACTGATAATTTTCTCAGAACCTCCAACACAACAGTTTATGAAGGTCTGAAATTTATGGAGAAAAAAATCACCAGCTAGACTAACACAAACAAAAATTGAACACAATGATGGTTCTAATCAGGGGAGCATGGAGGCAACCACACCCTTGATGAATTGGTATCACTAGCAATTTCTCTCCAATCTGACTAGGAGCTTGAATTGAAATTGCACCTTTAAGATCTCTCACCATCACTATTTATCCACAACATTTGTAACTACAAAATGGCATTTCAAAAGTAAATGGAAGATAAATTAATAAGGAAATTGACTTAAATGACCCTCCTCTAGCAAGTACATAGAGTCACCCCAAAAACACAGCCCGTAGAGCAGTAAAACAGAACTACAAAAAACAACCTTTATTTGAAAAGGCTCTCTATTCTGCATTATTACCCCTCTTCACTGGCCATCCCATCCTTTTACTTTCAAAAATTGCCTTTACCACATCATATGCTTTGCCCCTTTTCACAGATGTCTGGTTACACAATAACTAACTGGTGGATGCTAAATGCATGCTTAACAAAAGAAAACAAACAAGAGGAAAAAGGCAACCTGAAGGATGTAATGACCATAGTAAAGAATATGTTCATGAGGAACTTTGTGTTAATGGGGAGGGGGTACATCAAAATTTTAGTATAATATCATGACATTTTCTATACTGCTGAAATTTAACAAAAAATTAATCCACAAATATATTCTACTAAAAATTACAAATATTTCAGACTTCCGAACCTAAACATACATCTCCACATAACAATCAAATACAACAACCAATGAGTCACTGAAACCGTTATCAGGAGGTTTCAGTGGCATTCACTGAAACTTATCATGAAGTTACTGACTCTAATTAGTAAAGTATTGCAAACATATACATAAGTTAAATCTGACTTACCGAGATAACACAGTCATTGACTTTAGTCTTCAAAGCAATTTCTGATGTTTCCTTAAGCTTTGTGAATAGCATGGCAGTGATCTGCTCAGGAGAGAAAGAGTGTTCTTCTCCCAAGTAATTCACCTGAAATATAAGCCATCTCCATGAGTTACAAGTTCACTAAGTGTGGCAAAACACATACAATACATGTATATACAGCATACCCTTATCCCAATTCCACCATTTGGTAGTGGAGCAGCCTTAACAGGGAGATGTTTCAATTCCTTCTGTACATATGGATCATTATATTTTCTTCCTAGGAGCCTTTTAAAGCCAAATACTGTGTTTTTCACATTGGTTACCATTTGATTCTTAGCAGCCACTCCTATTATCCTGTTTTTTCCACTGAAAGCCACACATGACCTAAAATGTAGGAGAAAACAAAGGCTGAGACAATCAAAACAGAGAAAAAACTGCAGTCAATATGATAGTAAAAAATTATTACTAGCAAAATACCCACAAAATATCACAATTCAAAGAGTAGAAATATCTCCTCACAGAAAAACCTCAACTATCGGCAATGTTACTTCTGAAGTATCACTCAGTCAAATCATTAATTGACAATAAACTTGAAAATATTCTTTAGCAATACTTTACAATAATGATTAATTCCATTCTCATGTTAAATATTTTATAGCCGCTTATATATGCAATTACACAGGAAATACACAGAAAATGTAGCAAATATTTTCAAGAAGAGGAACGTTCGTTCATTATATTGACGAGTATTAAAGGTGAAATTAAATGTATAACTGATATCAGCTTAAATGGCATGATGAAAACACCATTAGCACACAGAAGACAACAAAAACTTAATACACTTTGATGCTCATAATTTAGCAATTCCATCAACAATATGATCCTATGTTTCAATGAGAGGCCTTAAAGAGCCATCATGAATTGACTATGACATCCTCTAACTGACAGACGAAAAGCATATTAATGTCAGATACAACTTCAATAGTTCCAAGGAAGGCATTTATGTGTAAGCATTATGTCCACATACATTATTTATATCACTGTGTTACTACTTTCTCACATCACTATCAATCCAATTTATCTTAGTCCTTCCCAATTTTTCCCAAAATAATCGTATCTACTGAACTATGCAATTTCTCTGTCCATTTCTACTTACCTGACATTTTAAAATTTAGTTTTTAAAGTACAGATATTATGTATTTGTATAAAAAGGTTTTTGAGGAACTGATGAAGTTCATTGCTAAATTCACATGCATTTTGAATTGATTGTAGATGAATATGTAAAATATGGCTGTTTCAATGGGAATAGTTTGAAATTTATTGAAGTTAGTGGACAGGCTGTTTTCGGCATTAAATGTAGTGCAAGTTAACATGGCCACCTGACCTAGCATCTTACTGCAGCAGAATTGTAAAATCAATAAACAGCAAAGTAAAATAAAATGAATGATCGATTTATCATTGCATAATCAAAATTTGTTTTTAAACAATCCAGGATTGTTTTATAGATTGTATTTCATGATTGTTAAACTGACTAAATTATCATTTCTGACCATATTATAAATTTGCTGATCCTAACAAAACTAAATGCTACATATAACATGGTTAAGATATATTGCTATGCCCGTGCAATTAAATACTATCTAAGGGGATAATTTTTAAACCACCGAAGGATTTTATGAAATTCGATGCTACATTTGTCATTAGATATTCCATTGGCATTCTCACTACACTAAATACTAAATGAAAAATTAATGATGTTATTATAATCAATAACAACTGGACTGTAAATAAAATGAGAATGGTATCAGAAATATCCTTTTGCCCAAATTAAGATTTAAATACCAAGCATTTGCCATTTAAAACTGAAAAAAACATTATTTCACATCAATTTTGGTTAGACGGAGAATTCAGTATTGACTTATTTCTCGACTTACCAATTGATAAAATCCTAGGCAAACATGTATCAATTAGTGATGCATGTGATTGCCATCCATCACCTAATAAACAAATCTTGAGGCAATCAATAATTCATTTATGTAATTATTTCACCGAGATTTCAATTGCTGATAAGCAATACAAAACAATAATTTGAAACAAACTTTGAACTTATTGCACCGATTATGAACTATAAAAGTCATACCTGTAGCTAAACGTCTTTCTGAAGCAGACTTTTTCAAAAATACCTTAGAGACGTGAAGAAGATATCCATCATAATTCACATGGAAACTTTAATACTACCAAAAAATAATAAGGCAGAAGTAAGTAGTGATTCTTTAATACTTCATAATGGAATACCCAAAAGGATCACTTGAGATGTTTTTTCATCATAGATATTTCAATATAAGAAAGCCACACTCTTGAGGATGCAAGATTTTTAAAATACGATGATGAAATAAGGATGTAATGAAAAACACAATAATAAGGTTCTAAAATAGTTATCAGATAATCCATTCATGGCTTAAATTGTGGAAAGTTCTGAGTCACGGCGAGAGGGATGACAGGGACCGATTTGAATAATGTATTTGTACCATCTGGAGAAACGTCGCCGCTCAGTCCAAAATAAAATAATATTCTTCCATTATTCACGGAGGTAGGAGGCTGCAGCTCAATAGGGAAGATTGGATGCGAAACAGCTGAGTATACGCAGAGCCTTATTAGGCAAGCTTCGTCAGCCTACTTTCCCCACCAAAGAAATGCCTCGTGAGTTCTCCGCCCCCGCCTATACTCCGCGATGGACATCACGATATGAGATGCGAGAAAATAAGAGGGAGAGGCCTTCGGGAGGCTGGAGGGAGTATAGGACTCGCTTTTGGTCGGACGCGGAATCCAACCCAAGAAGTGGTGATTCACATCTATTGCGTCACGAAACAGTTCACTACTCGCAACTCCCTTTAAAAAACACCAACGTCCTTCGCGAAACAAGCTATCTCTACACCCTAGACTTCCCGGTAAGAAGTATGGGCAACTGAGCATGGTATTTGACGGAAACTTGTATCGTAAAATCGACTGGTAAATGAACATAATCCTACGCAAAGCAGAGCCCATCATACAAATACTAGAATACAACAAAAACTAGCGAGTGATACTCCCACTTTTTATTATATCAAACATCAATATCAAAAAACCAGAAGAACGGCAAGAATAATATCTACACACAAATACAAGAACTTGTGATGAAGCTGAAGTAACTTAGTTCTTAAGACCTAAAATATCGGACTTCGTGTACTAGAACGAATATTATTGATTATTACTAGTCATTTCTAACAACAACACTAAGAATACATAAATATACGAGAAAATTGTGAGAATGCTAAAATTACATCCTTCGTTCTTGAAACTCCTGCTCCAAGGCCAATGCAAAAGAGATCATTTGATTGGCAAATCCTCTTCGCGCAAGATGAAGTGACCTAAATTAAAAATATCTAAAGGATGGAATTGCTGCAGAAATATAATCCGGCTTTCATTATGTAACATTAACGAAAAATCGATCGAAATGCATCTGACTATCATATCATAGGTAAAGTATAATAGTAAGAAAACTGAAGACAATCCCAACTAAAATGAAACTACATACCATGATCGATGCAGTAATATTTAGACATTTTTCAACCAAAACCAAATAACAGTTACTGTGATTCTATGTAAGATTCAGATCACTGAGGTAATCCTATCGTTGCATTCATAATTGATTACATACAAGATCAAAATAGACGGAAGTTTAATAACAATTACACTACAAGAACTAGGAAGAATGATACTGCACAGAGTATTGATAAAATGAGGTAGATTAACCCATAAGTTCGAGATTCACTAATAATGGAAATGTTCACAGGAAACCCGAATACTATGAAAATATTTATAAGGAAGATAAGTAAAATGCTTCTTGGGCAAAACAAATTGCGATAAAAATGTACCTTTGTCATCTGGTACACTGCTGAAATGTAAAAACTATGAAGGTATACCGGAACGGCAGTTCAAGATTATATTACCAAAAGCGACAATACTCAACACGATGAAGTCACTCATACATGATTCTCTGCCAGACGATTTCTATCTAACAGTTTTTCAAGAGCGATTTGAATGAAAATTTTTCTTGGATGATGACAAATGCATTAACACTAGCAAAAAAAAATAAAGTTGCCGAACTAAGAGAATCCAAATCGTAGAAAATTGCTAAAATACTCGGCTTCGAGTCTTCATTATGCCTGAACTTACTGAAATAGCTGAGAGACAAAAATCTACACTACAAGAGAAACTTCTCACTTCAGAATAATCAGGAAGCATTCAAAAGCAATAAAAAATCCGACATGAAATTAATAAAGAATCTTATGCAATTATATTAACTTTTCATTTACTTACACGTTGACGAACGTGTAAGTAGTAAACTGACACAAAATAAGCATTGTCCCGAATCTACTCGAAATCATATCCAAACACATCGTCAGCACAGCCCAAATTCGTTATGCTGTTGAAAGCACTTATTGAGATATCTTCTAAAATTTAGCTCAGAACAGGCTTTTAGTGGTGTTCATAAGTAGCGAAATATGTGACATACGGATAGTTGCAATAAACAGAAACGGAAGAAAACACCTTTGAACAATTCCGCATGTTCACGGCACAGCCATATTGATCTGCAGTTTTCAATTAACAAAATCACGCAATACAACTGAATACATGGAAAACATAGTTCCTAGCCATTTCAGGATATCCAGAATGTGATAACCGGTTCAAAATCGAAAGATTCAAGGGAACATATTCGGCATGGATGACGCATTGAGTTGAAATCCTATTTTCTAAGGAACGGCCGTTAAATCAATAACCCAAAAACTAACAAGCATTAACGTTAAATGTATAAACCGGTGAATATCGCATGTTTTAAGTAGACTAGGGATGGAATATTCTAGAAATTTGCGATCTTTTGGAACGTGCAGCAAACAATGTCTTGAAGACTACCTAGGACCTGAGCCAAGAAATTAAGGTTATATAAAACTAGATAAAATAGATAACTAACAATTAAAGTAGAAGATCGATGAGAAAGTATTAAATAACGACTCTTGTTTGAAAGTTAACAAAATGAGAATGTTGGTTCTCGGTAGTTGTACTACCGTGAAACAAATTTTCTTACACCTAAACCAGGAATTTGGATAAGATTTCAAAACATGATGAGAAAGTAAAGACTATGCGGTTCCAGTAAACACATATTTAGAGGTAAACCTACTAAAAGGAAGAATGTGAATCATACGATTTCACTTACGGTGTAGCTCGAAGACTGTAGTCGTTGGCTATTGTTTCAATTCCTCCAGCACGAGCAACAGCTACGTAACAGGATTCATTTCCAAAATCTATACCAATTACAGACATAGCGGCCATGTTCACAAGTTTATATCACAAACAATAACGAGTAATCAGAGAAGCGAAGAACAGTTCACCAGCACTGTATCCGACTACTTCTTCTAAGAAAACCAATCGTGAACCCGGTCGGCGGACGAACTTTCCAGAGCACATGTGAGTTGGGCTCGCATTCGTTCTAGAATCCTCCCTCTATCATCTACCCAGATACTGTTGCGAGTTTCACAAGGACGGCTAAGATTATGAGAACTGATGTTCGATTGGTCAATTCGTAATTGTTACAGCCAATCAAATTCATTGTTAAAGAGTACGACCGGTAACATTTCAAACAAAGAAATGTTAATGAATTTTAATTTCACCCCTGTATTAATATTTATTTTCAATCAATATCAATGTAAACAAAGCATTTGACCCGTTTGATTGGATGTTGAAAGTGTTATGTAAAACCAGAAATATCATCTTCGGGTATTTATCTCTGTATGTATAGTAATGGCTACAAGTCAATCAAGCTTTGGAGAGAGCATTGAGGTGAGTGTTTTCATAAGAAAGTCTCTCAGATTATACCAGTAAGCATCATCTTTAAATGTCATCTAATAAGCGGCACCTTCACCATAGTAACAACACAGTTTTTATTACCTTTTGCCTTATTAAGAATTCATTTTATACTAATGTTGTTATTTTCCAGGAATATGAAGTGCTTAACTTGCTCGGGAAGGGAGGTTTTGCCAGTGTTTACCGAGCAAAATGCTCTAAAAGTGGTTTGGAAGTGGCCATTAAGATGGTAACTATAACTGCAGTATCAAAGAGGTTAAAAAGACCATTATTGTTAAGTATTACATTTGTACCTTTCTTTTTCTTAGATTGATAAAAAGCTAATGAAAGCTGCAGGAATGGTTGAGAGAGTTCGTCAAGAAGTAGCCATACATTCGCGTCTAAAACATCCTGCTGTGCTAGAGTTGTATACATTTTTTGAGGATACAAATTATGTGTATCTTGTTTTAGAGCTGTGCCATAATGGAGAACTACAGAGGTTTTTGAAGAGTAATAACAAGATATTATGCGAGGAAGATGGTAAGTGCACATTCGTGGACTGAAATTGTATTCAGCACTTCGACAGTGATTCTAATCAATTTTCTTGTATTTCAGCATGTCATGTATTCAGACAAGTCGTGGAAGGATTGATTTACTTGCACTCTCACAATATTTTACACCGCGATCTGACGCTGGCAAATTTACTTCTTAGCAAGGATATGCAAGTGGTCAGTGTTTTTAGCTTTATTGTGTTTATAATTGGAATTTCTGTTGAAAATAAACATTGATATTGGTTCTTAAATATTCTTTTCAATTAGAATATTTTAATTTTCAGAAAATTGCTGATTTTGGACTGGCTACTCAACTCAGTAGGCCAGATGAAAAGCATTTAACAATGTGTGGGACACCAAACTACATTTCACCAGAGGTAAGAGAAGTTTTTGGGATGAGTTCTTTGGCTGTCTTATAGAAATGTGGAGATCTGTCTTGAAATCTCAGATTTAAATCAGATGCCTATGTCTAATGAGTCTCTTTTGATGAATGATTGATTCGATAATGTAATCCAGATAAAAATTAATTCATGAAAGGTTGCCACCCGAAGTTCTCATGGATTGGAAGCAGACGTTTGGGGTCTTGGTTGTATGTTGTATACACTTTTGATTGGGAGACCACCTTTTGATACAGATGCTGTTAAGAGCACCCTCACAAGAGTAGTTATGGCAGATTATCAGGTAAAAAAGATAAATTTAATGTGAATATGTACTGTAAATGTATTTATTTTCAGTTAGTATGTTTTAACTAAAACTTAAATTAATTTCAGCTGCCCTCTCATTTGTCTCCTGAAGCAAGGGATTTAATAGACCTGCTTTTAAAGAAAAACCCTAAAGAAAGGATAAAATTAAGGGCTATTTTAGACCACCCCTTCATGAAAAAGAATCAAAAGCAGTATGAATATTTGCAGAAGGTATTGATCATTTTTGGCATTCAGTTCTCTCATATTCTAATCCCATTCTATAAAGTGTATTCCTCTTGCAGAAATGGATGACACGAGAAAGTGATAGTGGAATGGGGACAATGTCAACAGATCCCTGTGCTGGCCTTGATAGTTTAACCACTAATGGCTCTAACAAAGAAAGAATAATCTCCATGTATTCCCAGCAATCAGATGATGAGTTTCAGAGCAAACTATTCTCTAGAGCAGATGGAAAAGCTACCCATAGTGTTTTGTCTCAAGAAAAGTATACATTCCCTTCCAGGTAAGCATGCCATGCTTAACAATTATTCATTAGTTCTCGGTTTACCCTGATGTAATTAAGATCCATCTATTATCTACAGGGATCTCATTATCTTAAACTAAATATTGCAGCACATTGTTTCATCATGACTGTATTTTTTAAAGAATGAAAATGGGTAAAATTTTATTTTTTTACTTATTATATGTTTAAATATCTAATGTTCAGAATATCATGATATTGTTTTATTATGAGTTGAAATATCGACAGATGTAAAACCTTATCTATATTTACTATATGCTTTCATTTCAATGATACTATTATTGGGCTCCCAGATAGCCAAGTGGGCAATGGGTTCAACTTCTGTGAAAGCAGTCATGGGTTCAATTCCTGGTGGGGGCTCAAGTGCAAAATGATGTAGCTATCGAAGCACTTTTAACAATACTACTACTACTATTTAATTCTGACCATCTTCAGAAAACTATTATAACATAATATCATTATCTATTTATTTTTCTTTCTCATTTGCCTGTATTCTTTCATTCTGGGGCTCACTCTTGCTCATTATTCATCTGAGAATACCTGTCTGGTTCTTTTTTGTTTCTCTTTGGACAGATCTTTTAGCTCTGCAAACTTTTTATTTTGAAAATTACTGTTTCCTATATTTTCTTCCTTGATTCCACATTTTTGTAGATCTTCATGAACTTCTTTCACCCATGGGTCTTTTGTCTTCCTATTCTCCTGGAAGACGAGGAACTTCTTTCTAGTTCCATTCTCTTAAGGTGTCCAAAGAGTCACTCATCTGCTCTTAATCATTCTTGAGATTTCCTCAAACTTATCATATAACTCTCTTTGATCCCAAGTGAAATGTAAACTCATTTTATGTTACTTTTTTTGTTTCCAGGATCTTCCTTAGACACTTCTTTTCTTTTTTACTATCTTCAAGAGTTCCTCTCTGGCTATTGTCTCTGCAGCATATAGACATTCAGGTTGCACTATAGCATCTGAATTTGGATTGATGAGATTAGGATTTGGATTTATAACTATTCTGGCAAAGCATAAATGCTATCTCTCTTGCTTGATCTTTCTTGCTCTTTTTTTTCAAATGCTGCCTTCTTATTGATGTTTGGGTTAGAGTGTCACCTAAGTAATTGAACTTTTGGGCATTTTTGATATCACAACATTTGGTCATTTACGAGGTTGTGTCTTTGGCCTCTATATTTATAAACTGTTTTTTTTTTCAAAAGATAATTGTAGTCCTGTCTTCTGTGGTGTTTTTTCAGCACTTCTGATTGGTTGCAATTTTTAGCCTAATTATAATCTAGACTAAATATAATATTATAATATAATAAATATCTAGACTATATATAATATTATACACTGAAACTTGTCTTTTGGGGAAACTTTGCCTATTATGGAAAAATTCCTCAGTTGCAACCTGTGGGACATGAATCCCCATACTGTACTTCAAAACTGTATTTAATGGAACTTGTCCATAATGGGAAATTTTTCTTCCATCATACAATTCTGTTTTAGACAAGTTTCATTGCATATATAACAATTTACTATATATTAATTAATATGTAGTTTACAGCTCTAAATGATTATTCTTTGTTGCTTTTTAGCTTGTATCACTTAAAATTTTCATCATTATGCCAACAGGACTGAAGATCCTTGTAATTCATCCACGAGCTATCTACGGTGTAAGTTTGGTAATGAAGAAATTAAAAACTTGGAGAGTAGGTCAACTCTTTACAACAGTATTTTGAAAAATGACAGAGATCATTCCTTGGAGAGGAATAAATCTTGTGTTGCTAACTGTTGTGGGAACAACAGGAGTCTTTACTCTCAAGCAACTCTTTCTAAATGTCAGTGTTGCTCTCAGTCCATCCATGAATTAGGTCATGCGGGTGATCCTTCAGCAAA
Organism: Ladona fulva; assembly: GCA_000376725.2. Lineage (NCBI taxonomy): Eukaryota > Metazoa > Arthropoda > Insecta > Odonata > Libellulidae > Ladona > Ladona fulva. The sequence goes on along the minus strand of KZ308860.1, from coordinate 273,795 downwards.
AGTATCATCATTCCATTCTTGCAAACAGGTCTCAGATGAAAGCTTAAAAGAAGCAAATGTATGCAGGTCTGATGCTGCCAATGTTGTTAAGCGCCAGGCTATGAACTGCACAAGATCATGTTACTCAGATGGTTTGCTATCCTGTAGAATGGCCAATGTGCATTTGTGCGAGAGGCTTGGTCACTCCCACTGTGAGGCTGTGGAGTCCCAGTGGAAGTCAGGCCATGCACACTATTCTTGCCACAATGCAGATGTCTGCGCAACAGATCGCAGCAAAAGAGAATTGCCATCAGAAGAACGCTGTCATCACAAGTGGCCAGATCCGACTGGAAAACAGCCTGACAATTTTAGGACAGTCAAGAGCTCCAATGGGCCCATGAATGATTATCAGGATGACAATAATGTGTTTCCTGAAAAGAAAAGCAGTATCATGATGGAGCAGAAGACCAAGCCACCTGAGAAGGCTGAAAGAAGGGTTTTAAACGGGCTCACTCCTGCCTTGAATACTTATCGTCTCCAACCCACTCGTCATAGGACAAAGAATGCAGTGTTAAGCATTCTAGACTCAGGGGAAGTGTGCATCGAGTTTGTGAAGAAGAGAGGGGGAGAAGAAAGGGTGATTGATGTCTGTAGGATATCAACTGATGGAATGCGTGTAAGTTTCATCTTTCTCATATAGCTTGCTAATGTTTCATTAATTCTTGTTTTTTCAATTTTCTGTACCTGTAAACATTTATTTGTTGCTACTTTCAGTCCCTGGTATCTCTTATAAGATGTATTGTGGTGGTAAAATGGTTGACAGTCCTTTCATTGCTGTTAATGAGATGTCCATAAAACTATAGAAAAACAACAGGAATGTTTGGGCCAAATACGGATCTCCCACTCATTGCATGTTTTCTGTGCTGCTTTCTTGCCCATTTAACTTCTACTTTTATTTGGTATATTCATCAATATATACTTAATATCTGACTACATAATAAAATGTCCCCCATGTTGTCTCCAGTAATTTGAAAAAGTGGCACTTCCCTTGTCTTTTACTATAAAGTAAGAGGTTAATTTACTCCCTCAGAATGTCTGAATACAATTCATCAGCCAATAGCTTAAGAATCTTCTTCCTCAGTAGAATGCAAGTATTTATGAAATTTGTATCCAACAGGTGGTTTTATATCAGCCTAACAGTTCCAAGGGCTGTCCTCTGGAAAATTTCCCCCCAGAGCTTCCCAAACAGGGTACTGATGCCATCTACAGTTATGAAAGTCTTCCTCAAAAACATTGGAAAAAGTACCTTTATGCCACTAGGTGAGTCTTCCTTCATCGTGATCTTTCCTTTGCTTGTCAAATTTAATGTATAAAATTCTGTGTATACATTGCATTGTATGTATTAAATTTATACACAACCTTTTTCCAGATTTATTGATTTAGTGAAAGCAAAGACTCCAAAGGTGACATATTATTGTGAGAAGGCAAAATGTTTGCTCATGGAAAATTCTCCTGATCCTGATTTTGAAGCTTGCTTTTATGAAGGTTTGTATCTTCTGGAAATAGCATTGATAATTAGAAAAGGCAAACTATAGTTCATGTTTCTATGTATGACAATAAATATTATTTGTTTATTTTTATATCTGTTTAAAAGGGGAATGTAGCCATTGAGTAACCCATAAGATGATTCAAAGCAATTAATCAAAATAAAACAAATTCCCTCAAAATGTCCTGTTTCTAGCAACATATTTATTACTGATTAGATGGCAAATATGTATTATCTTTGTGTATTTTACCGAATGACATTATATTCATGCTTGAAATTATGACAGTTGATGATCTATTTCAGATTATATATCCATTACTATTACATTATATATTTTATCTCAAGTGATAATTCAATAATTTTGATTCCAGGAGGGAAGATAGTTAAATCTAAAAATGAGGTGAAACTAATTGATGCAGCTGGAAAGTCAACTGTCATGCAAATGGACAGCAAAGACAAGAGCCTCAATGTCAGCATCATGTGGAATCAATTTGAGCAGGTATTCATCAATTACTTGCCTTTTTTTGTCCAGATTCCAACTTTAGACACTTGACACATTATTTTATTACTTTTACATTTTAGTACTACAACCACTGCATAGCTCTGGAGAAATCATTAACAGAGTTGGCAGATAAAGCAGGAGTTTCATGCTTTCCTATTATTGTTGGTCGTCGACCTCCATCAAGTGTGAAGGCTGTCTTGCAGGATAAGGAAAACATGCCCAATAATCAAATCAACATTTCTCCCCAAAATGCAATGGTACTTACAAAAATGGCGTAAATATTATAGGACATTTTCTTTTTTATTTATCTGAACATAACTTTCAGAGAAAGTAATTCGATGAAAATAATTTATTTGCCCAGTTATCCCCCCGTTTCCAGCATTATTCCTGTTTTAAACTTAGTCTGTTTTAATTGAAAAATCATCTAGATTTTTTTCTTTTACAGCTCCACTCATTTGAAACGTCCTCTGCAACCTCAATGCATGTAAATGCGTCATATGGTAATAGTGCGATCTCTTCCAGTAGGTTTAACATTAAAAGTACAAATTCTGAAATAAAGAAAACTGAACCATTGAAGCAAGTACTTGTACCCAGCATTGGTGTGGCTTCTCAGGTATTAATCCAGAAAACTTTATCTAAAATATCTTTTTCTCTTAATTGTTTTATATAATGTGGAATTTTTTGTTTCCAGTATCCTTCAGGTGATCTGAAGGTGGAATATTTAGATGGGTCACAGATCATTATCAATTCTCACAAAGCAACTACAGAATATGTCAGCACTGATGGCAAGACCGTATTCTATCAGCAAAAAGATTTGCTACCCTTCCACATCAGAGAAAAGCTATCTCTGATGCCAAAAGTACTAGAGCATCTTATGAATGGGCAAGAAAGGAGGCCTCAGACACGTGGATTAAGATGAATCTTACCTTTAATAATACCTTTCATCAATTTGTTACATTTTAAGCAGTACAACTTTCAAGAAGTGGGAGTGTAAATAAAAATCATTATTAAAAGGCGGGTATTATATTTGTGAGTGCAATGTGTTCATAATTTTCTCTTTGTCTGTTGTCACTAGATACTATTTTGTGCTTGACAGTTCTACGTAGTGACATCAGATACTATCAAAGTATTACTGTACATATTTTTAAATTTTATATAAAATCAGTTTAAATTACTCTAGAAATTTGAACTTATGAGATATATTTTTATTGTCAACCCTGTAATAAATTTAAATTTCAAGGCTGAGGGTAATATTTGGTTTTAGACTTTTATTTTACTGCTCCCCTAAATTTTCAGTTTGTTAGATTTTTTAATAATTATTTATGTTGGAAAACCAAGAGGAAAAAGTATAATACCCAGAATGAGTGTGGGCAACCTTTTTGAGATTGTGTCAAAATCATCCTAATCTCTAATACTTAAATATTCAAGAACGTATCTTGTTATTATTTAAATTGTGTAAAACTGACTGACTGAAAAACTATTACAACTATTTACTAAGAAAAAAAAAGATTTCCCCGAAAAAATTAAATTTGACAAGGGTGTGGTGCATGCCAGAAACAAGTGATTGGCACATTTGAAATGTGTGCCAAGGGTTGCCTACCCCTATACTCAGACATGAATGTGCAAAGGAGTACATTAGCTTGATATGCGTTGATAAGTAAATTCTCCATCATCAGAAGCAAAATGTTAGATAAAAAATACTGTAAGATTTTGCTTTGTCTTGTCTGTGCTTCCTGACTTAGCACAGTCAACCTAAGAGGTAATTCTTAAATGATGTCACAGCGTTTTTAGGACTTTTGAGTTCCGCCCCTGTCACTGTGTCTCCCATGGAGCTTTTTGCCCTATGTGACAGTGTCTCGGACCCCTCTCCACCTTGAGTGTATCATAATTTAAGGACTGCTTAGAATGTTAAAAAAATGTATAGATCATGTCAATATTACTAAATAAACTACTTGATTTTTCGATAGCTTTAATTGAGGAAAGGGTGATATTATACATGAACGGCATTATCCTTTCACGAAATGAAAGGTTTCGAGGTTCTCTTAAGAATTGCGCGTCCGGTCCTCCAAGATCCACTGACTTGTGCGAGGTAGAACTCGAAAGCAACGTTGCCAACGTTTTTCTTGCCGTTCCCGAAGAAAGGTGAGAAATAAATCTTACCTCTCTTAGCAGCTGCTTGCTCGACAGAATTTTTCTGCTTTAAAATTTATGATTGTGAAATTGTTTGGAGCAGTGCATGAGTTTTCCACAAATTTGGTTTTGTTTCTCTTGTTTTTTTAGTATTGGATTGATCACCTTTCATTTATGCGCGCACAAATCACGCATCAACATATCTTGGGATACTCAGTTAAACGTAGAATATTTTTTCGCAAAAATGTGTTCTCATTTTAACACTCGCACTGATAGGAAAGCTGACAGAAATTGCGTATACATCTAGCGCACTCAAAGGCAAGTAGTTTCCAGGGTCGAAAACCTCGAGAACTACCTTATTTTTAGAATGAAAGGACACATTTCCGACAGTAAAATATCTCCAAAAATATAGGCGAAGTCTCCGCTTCTTATTATGGATAACGTAAATTTCTCGAGCTCAACTCTTGTGGATGCTAAAGGGTGGGATACTAGTTATTTCAGTCACATTCGTAACCTCATAATTTACGAATTAACGGTCACGCTGTTTCCATCCAAGTAAACTTTTGACATAACTTTCTCCGCTTCTCTCATATTTTCCATAAATACATTCTCTCTCATCTCGCTAATATCTTGCGGAACCCACTCTCCGCTTTTTAGTTTTCTGCGAAGGAAAAGAGCGCATGACGGTTTCAACTACAAACGATATATTTTAATATTTCAAATAGATAAAACGAGAAGTACTTCGCCGACTACGTTGCTAACTTATGTGATGCCCACATCTGGTTCTAAAATTAAACATCACTATGAATATTGTTGGTAAGGATTCTCTATTTATTTCTCCTTGAATGGGTCAGGATGATAACCCATGCCAATAATTTATATCTTGATTTCTCAATCGAGAATATAAAATTGATTAAAATATAATGTCAACGTGATGTGACTGAAATATCTACAATTTTCTAGTTTAAATAGGTACTATTTATGAGAGAAGTGACAATGCTTCACAAATTATCATTAACTACTCCTATTTATTTCTCATTGCTCGAGCTGAGCATGGCCCAAATTTTCATTTATCCGGATTTTCTGTGTTCAAAATCTCCTTAATAGTAAATATATAGGTGCGAAGGTCGTTTTCTTTTTAAATAATTATAACTTTTTCTGTATACGTAAATGTAATTAAAAAATACAGAAGTTCCAATGCTGTCACGAATTTAATATCAGAAAATGACGGCCAGCTAATAGCTCACCTCTTCCATTTCGCCAATATTTCCTTCTGTGTAATCAACTGTAAAGACATTGATTTTTCAAAGCTTAGAAATCATTTTTATTGAGGCGGAAAATAGAGAAAGCGTTAATAGAGATTGACTCTACAAATTTCAATTCAAAGGTGAATTTCTCGGAACTGAAGTATTTATTAAACAAAGATTACTCATTAATTAACGGTTAACATTAAATATTGGTTAGCTCTAACTAGCCTGTAATTAAATGATTTCGAACTAAGCGCAAAATACGCTTGAGTCCGTTATCTTCTTATATTTTGTCAAATAGTACACTTGGCCAGAGTCCTAAGAAACAGCGTTTGCCAAGTTGCGAATCCTCGTTACAGGCGAGCGACCTCGATCGCGACCCACTTTTTTCTCTTAATCAATAAACTAATGATAAGTCGGAAAATCGAGCATTTAAGTGTCATTCAGTTGCCTCAAACTTAATCTACAATTCATTTCCGAAACATTTGGAAGTAAAATGTTTAAAAATATAATTACAGCTTTTTCGATTAATAGTGTTGTTTCCCTCATTACGTACGTCAATTGGCGCCGACGCGTCGCATCCACTGAGTGGAAATTTAGAGAAAAAGCCAGTTTTAGTCGCCTGACTTTACAACCGTTTCCTAACCACTTAAGAGTGCAAAATATTATGCAAATTTTATACTATCATCTACCTGATTATGGTGCTTATTATGCATGGTGTTGTAGTAGTAAATAGTGAAATATTGACTATTCATGTAAAATATAAATTAACATTGACAAACTTAGAGTACAAAATTATTATGTAAAATATAGGCAGTTATAAAAAATTATTATATAAAACATTAGTCATTACCACCTTAAAAAAGAAATTCAGCATTAACATACTTGCGAGATTAACTTTACAGCTATTATAGTTTATTCGGTGCATTACGGAAAGAGAGAACAAGACATTTCCCTAGAATCAGTATAATAGCATGTAACTAGTACCTATAATATCGTTCAATGATTTTTTTGAGATCAAGGCTGGAATTCGCAGCTACTGCAGCGGTCAAGGTCAACTCCATCAAACCAATATGCCGTAAATAACTTTCTTTGACAACAATTTTTTGTTTAGAGAGCGATTTGGTGTTGTTTGTTAAAAAAATTCGTGAGAATTGCTATTCCAATATTACGTTTCGACAAAGAGAAACCAGACCACATCAAATACAACAAATTTGGAAATTATAGAAGCATTTATTGACAGGTAAACGACTTTATTTGGCTATGTGATGCTTCACGAAATCTGAGTTACTTTCGGAAATATTAACTATCTTATACCGCTTACAGCTGAATAGCTTATTGCTATAGCAGGGCTTCCGGATAGCCGAGTGGGCAACGTGTTCGACTTCGGTGAAAACGGTCCCGAGTTCGTATTCTCGGTGGGAGCCTACGTGCGAAATGACCTCAGCTGTCGAAGCTCTTTCAAACTATACAAATTATTTTTAAACAAAGTATACTTTATAATTTAAGCGACAAATTCTCTAAATTGGCAATGATGGTCTCTTCCCCGTTTTTGCTAGCCTAACGAACAATTTCTTAATTATTCTACGCGTCGCTAGAATAATTTTAATGACTACTTGCATGGAACTGAAGGAATTTGATGATACTCAGGGTACCACATCAATACATCCCCCAGATGCACATCTTTGAAAAAATAAAGAAATATCGATTTCATTGAATTCGGAATAAAGGTGTTTCGATCCCATAACATCGGAGCGATTGTCAAGGGCACTAAAGTGATCCTATCAAATCGATTTCATGATTATAAAATTCATACTAAAAAAGCGTATTTCAGTAATAATAGCGTAATAACTTTTCCTTGATTTACAATAGGAATGTTTGGGAAAGAAAACTTTTTTAGTGACTTGTTTGTAGTCGCTTTATTTAGCCTCTGTCAATATATAATAATTACGTCAAAGTATAATAATTTTACTAATTATAACATAGGAATGGGCCATTAATATGAAATATGCAGTACTTTTGCGCCCTTAATAAATACCCCGCTACCGAACCTTACCATCATTTAAAGATAATCGTATGCAGCGATGTTAACATATATAATATATTGGTCAGGATAACTTTTCATCGATTTTCAATACTTTATTTCATGGAAAAAATTTTCTGTGGCTCTCGAAAACTAAGAGATATTGTGACTATTGTATAAACCTCTCCCTCTTAAAGTCGAGAGAAATCTTTCACTGGGAGTTGGAAAATGCGCATGGCTGAATATTGTAAAACTAAACTCAAAAGGGATCTGTAAGTATTTTAAGCGAGGCCTTAATCTAGATCAGAGTTGTCCAAGTCGCGATAACTTAGAGAAACCGCACAACTCTTCACGATAATAAAATACCGCATGACCACATCTGTGGTGTGTGCATGGACGGCGTCCGTCGCTGCGATAAAGGGAATCGAAACCATCAAAATGATCTACTTCCATGGTAACAAAATAACTGGATTTCAGAGTGAGCGTTACATCGAAACAAAATTTCGAACTAATGTAAGGAAAAGAAAGACAGAAATCCTTTTTCATTTGCATGCAATGCAGGCAAATTCCAATGTAATATTTTTCGAATAAACCAATGGTGTAATATTGGACGCTGTGAGAGATTCGGAATCTTGAAATTACAACCAATCCATTTATTCAAAAGAAATCCCATGGTAAGAGTTTGAGATAAAATTTAGGAAGCGATTCGCTGACGTTTGCCTCATTGGCACTGAGGCAGTGACGTATGTACATAGCTTAAAATGTGGCAATATATGAGAAAGGAAAACAAACCTTGGTGGAGAATAAAAATTTATAATATTTTACAACAAAAACTAGTATTCATTATACGCTAATTTAAGAACTAATGCTATGTGAAATTCAACAATAGCAATTTCGTGATGCACCAGCGCGTCGGGTAACGCATAGGAGTATAGGATCAGTCAATCGAGGTACTATGACGAAGTGTTAGTCATTAATTTTTTTATTATTCCTACCCTCTCACTCTTGAGTTAAAGGTAAGGCCCTTTTCGTACGTCCTCCTACTTAGGGAGCCAAAGTCCCCATTCCTCATAATTCTGTCCCTCAGACAATGCAATTCAATTTATTATTGCACACAATTAGACTTTACTTATTAGACAATTATGTACTTACAAAATAGTTACAAAAAAACGATGTCGTTCACTGAAAATGGATATTAATAAAACAGACAATACTAACGTAAATTAGTATTACTGAAGTTAGAATTTAGTTGAATCTGCATACTTCTCTAATTCCGCAATGTCACTGATCAACCCCCGGATAAACGGAGTTTATTGTCAAGAATTCATATTACGAGTGAAAGGAACGCTCATTGTCTTGGTTGCCATGATAAATATTCAATAAGGGAACAAGTATTTCAATGATTTGCAGAGTATGCAAAATGCTTACTCGATGGAAACAAAAAGCTTGTAGGACATTTATATCGAAAAATATTTTTTTCGAAATAAGTTGCAATATATTGCAAAGAACTTGTTGCTGGTCTTCTCCTTCAACGTAGACTTACCAACAGAAAGATAAATCGAGCTATTAAAATAAAACGAAAGGACACCGAACTAATACCTTCAGATATTGCACAATCTAGTATAAATTTATCAGTAAACGAATTTTTCGGTCTTTTTTGAAATTACATGAATAAGCTATAAAAAATTATGCAGTAGTAGCATGGAGCCTGTTATGTAACACTAAAACGGAAATCATTAAAACCTAAGAAAGTGCTGTCATTGCAGATAATCAAGGTGACTCGGCTTTCCCAAGTTGACGCTTAGATTAGCAATCTCATTGAGTCTTGATTCCAACTCTACACAAGTATGGTTACAAAATCTTTAATAAAATGTCCGTGAAATGATCTTGAGAATAAATTTGCAATATCTTCTTTGGCCTTATTATTAGTAAACTATTGAATAATAGTTCACTAGTAATATTTATTAATTAAAATACTTATCAATTTAGATTTTATAGATAAGAAAACTTGAAAATTTCCAAAACAGTTTACCTTCCACCAGATGTTTCGGCTACATCATTTTCACTATAATATACTATTTCTAGGGTGTTTCGTATACTGCTGAAAATTACTCGTACAAAAGATTTACCGAAAACATTTTAAAAGCGCAAGTGCTATGGTTACGATGAAGAGTGCTATCGACTTAGATTTTTACCCTGCAAGCCGCCAGTGGCGTATGGCAGGGGGCGTATTAACACCTTACCTAATCTACCCTATTATATTCTCTGATGCTATTCGAAAACAACGACCAAAAGTAACTATCCATTTTAGCGATTATTTCCTTGTAACGCTTGGTCGTCGCCTCTCGAAGATCGCGCTCGCTGTTTACCGGAATGACAATACCCTTTACTTCACCTAAAAATTCTGCACCGATGAATTTTTTGAAAAGCTTTCATCGGTAAACAGATCTTCTCTCCTGCATTGAGTTCCACCAGAGTGATTTCATGCCGAACACAAGCCTAGTTCATGGCCGTAACGCTACTGTCGAACCTGAAATCTCCACTGACAAAACAGGCTACTCTACGTTGAACCATCTCTAAATCTGAGACTATCCCCCCTCCGTGTGGATTCCAGGGTAAAATTCCGTGAAACGCAACACGCTGAAATCTGTTTTCGAGAAAAGATTTTATCCATCTAACTACGTTTTTGTCGATAGCGTAGGCATTCAGCCTCTTAATTAGTTTAATGTGGGACACTTTCAAAGGCCTTCCTGAAATCTAAAAATACTGCATCTGTTCTAACATCCTTATCTGTTGACTTAGCTATGTCGTTCACGAAAAGGGCTAACTGGGTCTCACATGACCTTCCACTGCGGAACCCGTGCTGACTCGGACTAATTGCTCCATTCTCAGACAGAAAGCGCATTACTGAACTCGCAATGAATAAGCCTTTGCTTCCTATGCATTGATCTTAGATTAGGCTTCGTCCAGCGTGGATCCTTTCGCTCGCGTATGCTCTTAGTCGGTACGTATTTAGCTAAGAATTCTTCACTAAGAAAACGCATTATAGAGCTCGCCATAATCTGCTTCATAATTTTACTGAATATCGAAGTAAGTGAAATTCATATATATTCTATAGTCATCTGGTTTTAGGGAACACCCATTCCATGAGGAGAATACTTTGATTGAAGTATTTTGTAATTGCCTGTGAATAAAATTCTTCCTTAGGGTTATTAGAGTAAGTTTATGTGATCAACTGCAGAAAAATTCATTGAAAAATTAAGTCAGTAGCAAAAACAACGTACGTTGTGTACGTAACGTAGTGTACGACGTCTAACTCCATAAATTATAGTTTTCTAGAAAAGGGTTAAAAGAGACTTCACTCACACAGGTATGTGTTAGTGAATACTACAAATAAAATAACGAAATAATTTTTGCTAGGCTGTCCGTGCAGCTTGAGTGACGAACGAACTTTCTCACCATCGCGATGCATCGGTAAAATGAGGTCCGAAACCATCGGAGCTTGTTATCTGCAGACTGCAAACCACTTCCGAGAACTTTTACTGCAGAGTCGGAGGCTAGGCAAATAATAGCTACGTTAAGCCTGATAAGAATAAAGTATCAAGGAGTAAACTTGGTTTCCTCATTCAGTCACTGATAGTATTTCTTTCTCAGAATTGCAATTTACAGCGAATCTGTTACAAAACATCCATTATTTACATTCTTCTTGAGTGAAATTTTTTCTATTGCAGATTAATACACGTAAGCGCATTATAAGAGATAATTATTATCAAATCATTAAAATATTGCGCCCTGAAAAACTTGACTAAGGCAATTTCTTGCTAGAAAAGCAGACAGTAATGCTAAGTTTTTAACTCGAAAATTTCATTATCCGAAGGGTTAAGTGCTTTACTGAAAGATGCTTTACGAACTAATGCACGAATCTTTTCGACGTTATATAAAGTATTCGAAAGTATACTTCTTTGCTCGATGTAAGCACGAATTATGAGTCACTTTTGCAAATCTCACCGACTATCGTTCAAAGTTATTCTTAGGGTGGATTTCATTCCAGTTCTGATCGATTTCCTATACGCCTTGATCGAGGGTCTTTCTATAAACAGGTGTATGACGACAACCTGTTACGGAATGGTTTTATGTGAGCACACAATGAAGTTATTGGGACATTTCATCGCTCAATGTAATGCTTGAAAATAAAATTTCTTTAATTCCTAAAAACTTCCGCATTTCATTCCAATTTGTATTAACGTCCCACGGGCGAAAAATGAAAGATAATAATAATAGAAATAAATCAAAATAAGAAACGATGACCTACTTTTACTACAAATGCGATTTTACTTTTAATACACATTTGCTATGATCAGAGTGTCAGCCTGTCCTCCATCAGATTTTTGGAAGTAGATAATGAGATCATCTAAATATATCAAGAATTCCATAACTACTTTTCAATAACAAAGATTTTATTAAGAATGCTGAATAAAAGTTATCCAATTGTGAATTAATGAGGGATGACATTTAGATGGTTTAGAGAAAATAACAATGAAAATATCACAGAACAACATAAAGTAGTCACAAGTAATAAAGGCAATAATAATTATTATAATACTAGTTAAATAAAAAACTATTTGATGGAGATAGTAAGAGAAAATATCAAGGCAAGAATTCCTAAACTTACACGTAGGGATTAATTTGATATAACATGGACTGCCATGGTTCCTGATACATTATATGGAACCCTTTGTGCTTGGGGGAGCCCCCCATTCAATAAAAATGAAATACTTGCATGCCAAACTCTTTAGAGAGATGCTGGTATCATTTTTCATATTGTCAGTGATGGAATTAAAATTTTGTAATTGACATTAGTAATCATTACTAATGAGCAGAATCCACTCCATTTACTCTGGGGTTTCATTACTAAGTGAAGAATACATAAAAAAAGAGGGTGCATTCAGAGTTCCAAAAGCTAAAAAAATTCTCTTGCAAACTGCTTTGAGTATATGTACTACAATTGGTTTGCCACCCCTGTTATAGGCTATATTAAATCTCACTCCTTTTAGGCCACATTTATACTCTAGTTCTCAAAAAGTTTTTTACTGTCAACAAATTGCTAATAAAACAAATTAAGGTATTTCCTTTGTTTAATTTAATTAATTTAGAATTCAAAAAATATCAAGGATCATTAAAGCATGAGAGAATAAGAAGTAGTAGTATTGTTAAAACTGCTTCGAGAGCTTAGGTCATTTTGCACGTAGACCCCCACCGGAAATTGAACCTGTGACCACTTTCACTGAAGTCAAACGCATTGTCCGCTTGGCTATCAAGAGCCCGAGAATAAGTAGCTACCTTACATTATTAGTAAATCATTCAACTTACAAACATAAATTACAACAGATAGGAAGATTCATTTGATTCTAGTTAAGTAAACTAATCCTAATTAGGATGCATAGTAAAATGATTAGGCGTGAGTTCCACAACAATATTTTAATGGTGGCCGGTTTCTAGCATACATGTTCATCTGAATTGAATTGGATGATTACTGGCCGATGATGATCATGTATGTTTGAAACAGTCACTATTAAAATTATCTTGTGGAACTAATGCATGGTCATTTCACTATGCTCCTTACGTAGTAAGGAATTCGACCAAGTCAAGGCTTTCTCAATTAAATCAGTTCAATTTATTTAAGATCTGTTAAAAGCTTGAATGATAATGATGAGGTAGTTGGGGGACTTGAGTATTAATTAATTCGTGAAATACTGCATGAGTAGATATATCTACATATATGTTGATATATCTGCATGACACTACTTCCATAATTGATTACTTACTAAAAATGTTTCTTGAAATGATTAGTTCTACATCTTTGTTTTTCTCACAGTATCAGAACCGCCTGTGTAACAGGGAGGAGAGACAATATCTTCTAAAAATGTACTTTCTCTAACTTATAAGGTAAATTAAGTCTCTCTTTGGAACCCTAGAGATTCTGATCCTGTGTCCTGAACCATCTGAGTAACACTCACTGATTTATTGTAACATTATTTTTACAAAACCTAATGCCTTTTGCTGTACCTTTTCTAATTCTCAATTACAACCCTTTTTTAGAAGGATCCCACACACTACATGCATACTCAAGGAATGAATCAATACATGAATTTCATACATTAAAATTTGGTGATGAAATGAAGGTGATACTTTCAAATGTAGCAATACAAGATAATTTGGGTTTATCACACAAACTATAAGACATAAAGATATCTTATTGAAGTGAACTAAGCAACAAAATTCAAAAGAAAAATAGTAAAACTTTGGTTAGACACTGAAAGAATCACCAAGACAGTAATTATTTACAGCCCTATAAAATTCTCCAAGAAAAATAAAAGGCCATAGGTGACCAAAAGAGGAAAAATATTTCATCCACAGCCTAGTCCATAATTCTCACAAAATGTCCTATCTTCCAGGAGTACATTAACTGGAAATAAGCTGAAAACCTGCAATTTAAAGTTATTATAGCTATTGCCATTCAATGAGAGTAGACTAAGGATAAGTGGTTGTCTATCAGCTTTTCTATAAAAATCTATTCAGTACATTACTGCTTTCAGATTACTATTGTTTAAAATTATCTTAATAAATACCTTCAGAGATTTTCACTGGACAAAGTTAAAAGAAATGAAATACATTAATTGTAAACCATGAGTCAAACAGTAAGGCAAGAGCTTTTATTTAATTTATGAAGAATCTAACATCCTTATCTGTTGACTTAGCTATGTCGTTCACGAAAAGGGCTAACTGGGTCTCACATGCGATGTTAACATATATAATATATTGGTCAGGATAACTTTTCATCGATTTTCAATACTTTATTTCATGGAAAAAATTTTCTGTGGCTCTCGAAAACTAAGAGATATTGTGACTATTGTATAAACCTCTCCCTCTTAAAGTCGAGAGAAATCTTTCACTGGGAGTTGGAAAATGCGCATGGCTGAATATTGTAAAACTAAACTCAAAAGGGATCTGTAAGTATTTTAAGCGAGGCCTTAATCTAGATCAGAGTTGTCCAAGTCGCGATAACTTAGAGAAACCGCACAACTCTTCACGATAATAAAATACCGCATGACCACATCTGTGGTGTGTGCATGGACGGCGTCCGTCGCTGCGATAAAGGGAATCGAAACCATCAAAATGATCTACTTCCATGGTAACAAAATAACTGGATTTCAGAGTGAGCGTTACATCGAAACAAAATTTCGAACTAATGTAAGGAAANCCTGAGACAACTTTTATATCTTCTTTTATTTAAGCTTATTTCATTTAAACTTTTCTTCATACTACTTAATTTGATTAGATGGCAGACTTAAATATTTTCTTCTAAGCTGTAGAACAAAAATGAAATATTTTTCCTCCTAATGTATCATTTGTTTAGTGGTTGCCTATATCAAGAGATCAAAGGCAACCTGCATGCTAAAAAAAAACACATATGACTCTCCATCAACAAAAAGTCGAGTCATCCTTGCTTTAGAGGTTATTTCGTGACATATTTAGACATAGACTGATTTTAACATATTGTTAAAATCAGTCATTATAAACCTGCTGCTCTTTCTACAATCCCAACCTTGTTACTCCAGGACTAAGCAACTCTTAAGCAATAAAATCACAACTTTTAAAAAAGTATTTAATAAAAACTGTTACTCCATATATTAAAATACATGAAATCTATACTTCCCAAACTAAGCACCCTTGTATAAAAAGTTTAAATATTAATCAAAGTTAATACAAAGGTTACTATGTTATAAAACATATTAAGCATTTAACTAGAATAATTATACTAATTTTAAAGCTAATACTATCATTTATAATATGCCTTACAAAACAATATAATTCATTTCACAGTATAAAAGTTTTAGAATCAAAATGATGCTCATCAGATACATTAGTATTAAATAACTGTATCATTTAATTCCAGTTCAAAATTCCAAAAAAAAATCCATAATTCAATTTCCATAAGAAAATTATATGGCATCTCCAATTTCATCTGTCACGGCAGATTTTTAAATTATCTTCTCTTACTGTAAATTTAGAGAGCATTCAATGGAAGAATGGGTTTTATCATCTGCTATTATTTCCAATGAAATCCACTCATTAAGAAACTGCTACATTCTTGGTTTATTAACTGATAACTTTAAAATTACCTAGCTATCTCCATTATAAAGTTATACCAAAAGCATCAGATCTTAAAATTATGGCTCTATGTACAAATGTGAAAACATGGTCCCACTCTTGAATTGCAAGGAATTGTGGAATAAATATACTCTAATCTAACAGAAAGGTTACAACTATTTATGACTGTACAATTCTTATGAATGCCAAAGAAATTCCCAGATAAGAGAAGCAAGAGACACTATCAATTCTCTAGGAAAATTCCATTAAATATTTGCCAACCTGATTTTGTTTGATAACATCACATTTCATAAATACACTGGTTTGTGAGACATTACAATGGATTTTCTTGTAAAGTTGAAAACCACAAAACCTTTAAATTAACTACCCCATAAGTATAATACCAAAAATGTCACTAACATCAATAACAAATATTTTCTGAAAATATAAACACTATAAAGCTACCATTTATACTACATCATATAAAATTGTTTTTGCCATTGAAGAGCAATATCCTTCCATGGTAACAAAATAACTGGATTTCAGAGTGAGCGTTACATCGAAACAAAATTTCGAACTAATGTAAGGAAAGGAAAGACAGAAATCCTTTTTCATTTGCATGCAATGCAGGCAAATTCCAATGTAATATTTTTCGAATAAACCAATGGTGTAATATTGGACGCTGTGAGAGATTCGGAATCTTGAAATTACAACCAATCCATTTATTCAAAAGAAATCCCATGGTAAGAGTTTGAGATAAAATTTAGGAAGCGATTCGCTGACGTTTGCCTCATTGGCACTGAGGCAGTGACGTATGTACATAGCTTAAAATGTGGCAATATATGAGAAAGGAAAACAAACCTTGGTGGAGAATAAAAATTTATAATATTTTACAACAAAAACTAGTATTCATTATACGCNGAATAATTGAAGCCTTTAAAATAAAAAAGCTCAAATAACTAAATTATGTAACTAAACTGAATTTATTTTGGTTGAATTTTTAAGCAAATGATAAAGAAAAGTCAAAAAATTATAATTTCAGGCAAAATAAGCAAAATCACTCAAATTTAAGATAAGAGCATAACCAACAAGAAAAATAAGGCATTGAATCCCACAAGTGCTTTCACATGTACAATAATACATAGGGTCCCTAAAAAAAGAATAACAGTGGCAACAGCACTGACAATAAATGAATGAAAAAAATTTTAATACTTGTTTGCAACACATAAATGCTGTTTCTCATAAAGTGCCAAATTTTCATATAAAAGTAATAAATAAAATACTAAAAAAATAGAAAATTACCTTCTTTAACTAGCAAGAATGAACTGTAGCCCATTTGTTTTGATCATTACTAAATATTTAGCACATGTATCCTACAAAATTTTCAATATCTATTTATATTCAATATCCAAGTCATGGAATAGCAAAAATATCAAGCCAATAATTTTGTTTACAGGATCACCATATGATGAAAATTCATATGAGATATATTTCATAACAAATTAAAAAGTGATAAAATGTGACAATGTGATGTGAAAGTCTGAAACTAAAAAAAAAACATCAAAACCATGGCTCTGAAGAGAATGAATGACAAGATAGAAGACTATGCTGTCCAATAAGCTGCCAACACAATATGTTGATTGTCATTTGCTTTTAAATATTCTCCAAAATATTGGTTTCAGCCTGACCAAAAAAAGGTTATTTTTTACAATTAGATGGTTTAGCTGACATACCATTAAAATTTCTTAGACATTTCCAGAAAACTGGAATAGTAAAATATACGTAAATGCTACGATATAAAAAGACCAATGGCTTAAAATAGCACATTAGATTCTCTTATTACCTCAATGCACTAAGTTACAGTTAATTATTTTTCAATATTAATCATTCACCATTTCCTAAAAGAGAATAATGTATGTTAAAACTTTTCTCTCATGGGTTAGGGATAGTTAATTTAAAGAAAACACAGTAGTACAAAAATTATGATAAACTCACAAACTGCACTCACACTTCAAGTTCATAAAATATTCATAATTGACCATCTTACGAAATGAGCACCAACAAAATCATGAAAACATTAACCAATTTGAGCAACACCAGCAAATTGACACAAGGTGCACAAGGTCACATTAATACTGAAATCAAAAGAACTTCTAAAGTTAGAAGATGCAAACATGGAATGTATAAAGAATGATTTGTAATCTTATGATTCTCATTCAACCTGACTCTACTGTTGAAAGCTTTTGTAATTCTGGCTCTACAGAGAATACACAGTGATCCTATAAATGCACTTGCTCTTGCATAATCTTAGTTATCAGTCAAAATGATTAACATAGTGAGATTCTTTTCTTATGTTAAATTCATAGAAATTATAGCATCATTATTCATACACCTCAAAATATAAAAGGAGGAGTGTGAATAACATCCTAGTGGCTATAGCTTCGCTGATCTGAAAATTTCTTTGGCTGTGTCCTAGAAGCGATCTTTGGAAGTTGTTGACATATCAGCATCATTAAGATATTGCAGCTCCTGGAGTTCCTGTAGCTTCTCATGGTCACGAATATGGGCATAATTGGCAGATAAGCACATCAAGTAGTGAATCTACAATTAAAAGAAAATGTGATTGTGATCACTGGGCTTAAGTGCTTCAAATAGGAATTCTGTTAACATCATATCTTTTAACACTAATAAAAGACCAAGGCAATGTTCATGAATGTATCAATTGTAAAAACAATTAAATGCTAAAATGAAATTTGTGAAATATTTGTTTTGTATACATCAAAACTCTTCATAGTGGATATAAATTGTTCCACAAATCTTAGATAGTCAAAACACTACATCAATTACAACTTAATCATTCTAAATACAGTCAAATGAATTCAAAATTTCTCATTAATCATCATATATAATGCACGTAGGCTTCTAGACGATAATTATAAATCCTACTTATGGTGTTAAGCAGAATAATTAGGTAGCACATGAAAGAATTCTGATGATTTGACCATATAAATCTTAATGATTTTTTAAATTACTATTATCATTAAATCAAACGCTGCTAGTTAGCCAACTGGCTAGGTGGCAACGCATTAAAAGTTTATAAAAACAGAACAGTATAATACATCATAAATGCAACACAATCAAGCTTTATAAATACAATAACATCGACTTAATAAATACATAATAAAAACAACATCTTAAGTATGATACAGAATGATTTAACATAAATCACTCGAAAATATATAACATTAACCAAAAAATTAATAAATTACATTTACTTTTACAAAATCAGTTACTATATCAACTCGTCAATAAAAAACAGGATTATTAAGAACGTAATTTTCAAAGACTAAAATTAACCTTGGTTTTAAATTGCCGAAACTTATCAGGAAATGGCTCAAAAACTTCCGAGGGTAAAAACATTCCAATCATTAATTGTTCTATTTAAAAAAGAATACTTTCCCCAGTCCATTCATTGCAGTAGAGGTTCAATTTTAAATGAGTGGTCCCTACGACGTCTATATATGGAATCTTTTAGCCTATACCTAATATCACCCCAAGCGGGCTTATCTGTAAATACCTTATAAAAACTACCTAACCTTCCTTCTGTTCTTTAGAGTGTCCCATTCTAGCATCTCTAACATTTTTGTTAGTTTCTATTTTTTTAAATTATTCGTGTCAATCTTGCTGCTGTTCTTTGTATCATCTCGACTTCAAATATGAATTTGTCCAACAAGATAGGGATCCCATACAAAAGATCCATATTTGATTATTGGCCTGACCAATGATTTGTAGGTGATTTGATTTTTCAATGAAAAAAGCCCTAGATAAATGTACAGTGATAAGAACTATGCTTAAAAAACATTGCAAAACGTAAGATGTAAAATCACAAATCAGCATCAAATGCTTCAATGGATAGTAAAAAATATTACTCTGGTTGGTATTGGTGGAATATAGTTTTGTAATGGGTAGATAATCCATATGATCAGAGCCCTATCCTCTGCAAAACATGTGAATCGGAATCTTTATGACTTTCAAGCATGGCAATTTCAATCAGTTATCGGTTCAATCAGTTAACTATTTTGTAAGTAATTTAGTGAATCCACTCTTAGCATGTTTTGGATGAGGGATCCTGAAGTGATCTGTTGCACTCATTTTTCGGTCGTAATTTCAGAACCTTCAAAAACTTCTCTCTTCAGATTTTGCATTTATACCCTTATGTTACTGTGATTTAACTTATATAAAATGGATCTCAATAAGACAAACGAAGAAAGAATGGATGTGAAGTTGTAATAGAGATTCATAACATTTTTCCTTACCTATTTTTAGGGATTGTATGTCTGTGATTAAAACTCAAGTCTACATCTTTAGAGAGATAACTGCATGCTCTTTTATATAAAGAAAATCGGAAAGAGTAACGAGAGGGTCTTGTTTCGCAAATGTGAACTGAAAATGCCCTATTTTCAGCATCGTAAAGAAATTCGTAATATTTACAGTCAAATATTAAACCAACGGAAAGCATTCGGAAAATAAAACTTTTTATTCGTACACTTCGTATTAAGAAGTTATAAGGCACAAAGTATCGCGTTGATGTTATGTTTATTTGCAGAGATATAAAATGCAAAACTTTAATTTTTTCGCGGCACAATTTTTGGGCTGAGGCAACTTCACTTTAATTCCGATTTCTCGGGCCTTCTATTCCCGCGATGAAAAACCAGAATCAGGTTTTTAGAGGCATAAAAGCATGCTCTTTCTTATAAAAGTAATTCGAAAAAGTTTCGAGAAGGTCTTTTTTCGTTAACGTTTGCTGAATATACTCTATTTTCGGTGTCGTAACGAAATTCGTAATATTTACAGTCAAATATTAAACCAACGGAAAGCATTCGGAAAGTATAACTTTTTATTCGTACACTTCGTATAAGGTAGTTATAAGATACAATATGTCGCGTTAATGTTATGTTTATTTGCAGAGATATAAAATGCTAAACTTTAAAATTTTTTTCGCGCCACACTTTTCGGGCGGAGGTAACTTCATGTTCATCCCTATTTCTCGGGCCTTATACGCCCGCGATGAAAAACCAGAATTAGATTTTTAGAGAGATAAAAGCATGCTCTTTCTTTTAAAAATAGTTTGGAAAAGTTTCGAGAGGGTCTTTTTTTGTAAATGTGAGCTGAATATACCCAATTTTCGGCGTCGTAACGAAAATCACAATATTTGCACTCAATTTTTAAACTAACGGACGACCTTAAGAAAATGAAACTTTTTATTCCAACACTTTGTATACAGTAGTTATAAAGCGCAAAGTTTCGTGTTTATCCTATGTTTATTTCAAAAGATACAAAATGCCAAACTTTAAATTTTTTTCGAGCCATAATTTTTTGTGCCGATTTTGCTTCAGATTTTCTTCGCAGATTTCGCTCATAAAAGATTTGTTATTATTTTGTGTAATAGAGCAACATAGGTTGTATAAGAATACCAAGTTTTGTTTTGCTCAACGGAATACTGCCTGAGATAACGTGTCTCAAACTTGCTAAAAATCGATGTCTAACTACAGAAGGCTGCGGTAGGGGGTTAAACAAATGACTATATCTCAGCAAATATTTCATTGATGGATGTAAAACTTGGGAAATGTTCATAGAAGATATGAAGTTATGTTCACACAAAATTTCATTGAAATCGGTGATGGTCGAGCGGGGACCGTTGGTCCACTTGACATGGAATGGCCCGATATCCTGTCTTAAATAGACTAAAATTGCCTTAGATCGGTAACTGATAAAATGATCAATTATCAAAAGGTAACAGAAGATGACCAACGTATTAAGTAATTCATAAAGCTTTGGCAGAGAGATTTTTACACTTCCATTCAAATAGCACCAATAATTTGTCTAGGTAGTATAAGTAATAATATTTATAATGTTATAATAAGACCAAATGTTAGAAAAATTATGTAAGTATTAATGTTATTAATGATACACATATTCATAAGATATCAAATAACTATGATTAAAATTATTTTCTTTGGAAATTGATAGAAACAAGTTAGAAGAAAGACATTGGCTAATGAAATATATGATGAGTACCGTATTTTCTGGTAAATAACACGCACCTACTAGGTAACATGCATTACAAACATTTCTACTGTGATAAATGCATTGATAACGTGCATTTCAAAATTGTTATTATGTTGACAAGAATGTTTTTTCACTACTGTAATATTTATGATAATTATTCTTGTATTTTGAATGGAAGTATTTGATTACGTTAACATTTACAATATGTTGGTTGAAATAAAATTGTCCTAGTACGCGAGTATATACTCCGTGACTTCCGCTATATATGACGTGTGTTGTTTAGTCATTTGTTTCCAAGTTCAATATTCAAGATATTTGATGAAACGAGATTTTCTGTTGTATAGCATGCACTATTATTTTGAGCATTTTTCTATATTTTTTGTATAGATAACACGCGGGTTATCTACCAGAAAATACTGTAATACCGCCAACTAAGTGAATATATGTAATAGCTTATAAATCATGAGGGATTACATTATAGTAATCGATAGAATCATCCAAGTTAATTTTATGTATTAATTTGCAAATTAAGCAACTGCAAACCTAAGAATTTATTCAAAGAAGTTTCTATTGTTAAACTTACTCTCTCCTGAACAACAAATCTAACTAGTGGTTTTTCTTAACTACAAACATAACAAGTTATTAACTTAAATGTTAGCAATATACATTCACTTCCAAAGGGAAGATATAATATGAAAATTTTAGTAAATACTGATTTGGATGCCATACTTACAAGACTAAGAATAACAAGAAGGCAAGCAAAAGAAGCCAACAAGAACATGACCTCTGCCTTTTCCACATAATCCTTGCAGAACAATTTGATTTCATGCATTTCACATACTTTCATATCATCTGGCCTTGTGTTGTTTGGAAACATAAAATCTGAAATGAAATATTGTGTAAGAAAATAATCAGAGGAATGCTCAACAAATAAAACAACAATTACTTTGTTTATGAGACAAGGAAACCAGACTAAACAGAATAATACCAAAACAGAAATAGAAAATGCTTGCTCTACATAGAAATTCCATCATGGGATTTGGAAAAACATTTATGTAAAAATAGTTCAACTTTCTGGCATATTTATAGCAAGAACTGAAGGAGGAAGGATGTGATTTAACTTCTATTAAAAATTTAAGCACTAAAGGAAATTATCATATAAATTACATGAATACAAATGGAATGACATACTACAGGGAATTACATAATTATTTGTCTTAATGACAAAATAAAACAGTATTGATGCAGAATGGAAGAGAGATATGATGTATTTATAACCATTAGTTTATGAGAAGAATCCTGCACTTTTATAAATTTTGATAGATACCTGTTATATTAGACTTATTATTATGCCATAAAAAGAGATTTTAAAGGATATAATTTGCTAATCAAAGGCCACAGGTATAAGCCACCACACGTGTTTATCAAAATTTCTCCAAGTGAACAATGGTTGAATGTCTATAAAATGACAATAAAGAATTGGATCTATATAATCAGAGGGGCAGTATTGAAGTAAATTTTAACATATTTTTTTAACCATTGCTGAAAGATTTAAGGTTGGAATGGCAAAAATATTTTTAATCAGAAGACATGAAATTGAAAAACCCTTTGTTTGGGTCCGGAAATAGAGGAAAGGAAGACCTCTATTTCAGGATAGAATAGTGAATGAGGGAGAAAAACTACTGGAATTAAACATTTGAGCAATGAAACTGCATAGAAGATAAAAAATAAGTAGTTAGCCAGTGAAGCTGAAGAGTGTAGGATATACAATGAAAGAGGAAGACTAGAGTTCAAGTTATTATCACATTAAACACTCTCATCTCACAATTAGCTCTTAATATGATCTTATGATAAGGACAGATATATAAACATTTAAAACATATAAAATATTATAATTATGTAACTAAAAGCAGGGCTGGTTCAGATTCAGTCATCAGTAAGTAAGGCAACCTTCTTGGGGGATAGTAACCAACAGGGTATCAATGAATCAATTACTCAGCATGATATATTGCCTCTGAATAAAAAGATGTTTAAATTATAGTACTGTTCTTAATACATAGCAAGGGTAAAATTCTTGTATAATTTGCAATTAATCAATTAGACATTATTGAAGCAAAAATTGTTAGGAATTTATGCTTTAATACAAAACAAAAATTTCTAATTATTTCAAATTATTAAACATTCTACTTCTCAGATTAACTACTAAGAATAATGCTAGCCAAACAGAACAGTATTTCATAATACCAGATGAAGATATTACAGGTTTTTCTTCACGGCAGAATTGAATTTCTTTCATGAGAAATTTCTGTAGATTTTTCCTTAGCAAAGAAATGTAACTGCCTTTCCTACATACCAAAATAAAACGTTTGATTTAAAATAACCTCTTTCATTAAAGATACCTACTCTATTGTTGATAAGAATAATTACATAAGTGCAGTAAAAGTTAGCTTCACTTAGATTAATATTAAAAAATCTGCTTCATTATTTTATTGTAATTGGAAACTCAACCAACTTAAACTGATCTATTAATATCACACAGAAATTCCATAACTGCATAAGGATACTGAAGCAAAAATAAAACCGGATCTGCAAATAAAAAAATCTTCCACAGCCTTTTTATCCCATCTTTTATTAGCATTGAAGGCAGAACCACTTCAATCAAAGGTAGAAACATTAAGAAGGCTAAGTGAGAGCCCCTAATCCTAAGCCAAAAATATTAACACATAAATAACAATGTAAATTAAATGGATTGATTAGCTACAGATATCCTAAATTTAAATATTAATTTATTAATTGATTCCCCAAAAATAACAACAAAGAGACATACCAAACTGCTGGAAGTCAATGCATTGATGATCTTGTTGTACTCTTTTACTACCACACATTGCCCAAAATATAGTGTAAAATAGAGTAACAATCACAAGGAAACACAACATTATAATCCAGGCAAGCTGCAAAACATAGGTGATACCCATGAACTGAAAAAAAAGGAAATAGTATTATTATCACTGACTGACAAACTTGCCAAAAATGCTAGTATAATACATACATTAATCTACATTTTTGCAGAAAATAGGTACACTTTTTGCACACTTTTTGCACACTTTTGGGAAATGGTACACCTATGAAATTAGTGGGAATATGATAATGGCATAAATGGAAAAATCTAGTGCAGAAATACATCAAGGAAAACTATTCTGAACCATTTGGAAAAATTCTCAAACAATATTTACTGCCAAAATACATCTTTGTGTTGAAGTGCATGCACTTCTGAATTTCTAATAAACTGGTTAGACTGTGATTAAAATAACAAGGCTTCCTAAAAATGACCAAACTGCCTATTTTATAAAGCTTGCTCACTTCAACTAAAACAGAAATAATGCAAAGGGTATATTACATTAAAACCTTCAAATCTATAAAGAAAAGGAACACAGCTGTATTATGACATTAGAGTTAGAGTAAAGCTCCAAATAGCCGTCGTTTGCGAGTAAACTAACCGTTGAAGAATTCCCATCAGCAGGGGTTGGGGTTCTCAGTGGTCGTGCTTTGCAAGTATTGTTCTTAATACGTATTTTGGCAACTATGTTGCCAACTTTGGGAGAGAAGAATAACTGAGTCAGTTACTAACTCTAATATATTAAAACGTTCATTCTACAAATATTAGATGCTATGATATTTTACGGATATTAGAATTTAAATATGTAGATACCCAGAAAATTACAACTAACAAGAAGTCCTTCAAATGGAAACAACAGAAAACCTTAATATTAAAATTATTTCTTAAAAGAAAGTTTTTGATTGAGATATACATACTGAAAAAAATCACAATGACATCTTTTCAGATGATTGACAGCAACAAGTGATTCTTTAAGTAAATTGATACAAGTTATTCAATCTAAAATGCAATAAAATAATTTTAGATTTTTTTTTAGAATTGTGGTTTAATTCTAAGGTGCTGTTACACAGAAAGAAAATGGAATTAAAAACTGATAGTTTACAGAAATGTTATATACATAATGTGACAATTTTTTTAATCCAAGAAAACAGAATTGTATAAGATTTGTGGATATCTAAGCAATTTTGATGTCAGAAAATGGCACTACAATTACAAGTAAAATTATGAATTGCATAACTGGGCTTTACACCACTACGCTAATACAAGTTACCATGGAAAGCAACATTTCGGACTATACTTAAGCAATAATCTTTCTATGGCATGAATTTGCAAACACAGAGAACTCTTGATTATCTAGTCTAATTGTGGAGAGAGGTTGTATGAATAATAAGAAAACATAAATAATTCGAACTTCCACTTTTATTACTTATGATCTATTGAATTTACATAAATAAGTAATTTACTGTTATTTATGCCAAGTCCAATATATTTGATTGCGGCATTAACAGAGGATCAAATATGGATTCTTGAACAAACACTGTACAACAAAAACTGTTTGTAATTGCTAAAACCATTTCAACAATGCATGCACTCGAAAGCTCATCTTTGTTTTCCAACCCTCAAATGGTCAGCTTCACACATAATTGTATGCTGCATGGATATAACTTTAACCCATAAGAATTTTAAGGCAGTAAGTGGAAATGTTTTGGCTTGAAAAATAAATGAGTAAATAAGTAAATTGAGTAAATGAAACAATTCTTTGCTTACAATGGCACAAGATATCCTTCCTCCAACTCGGGCTCTCCAAGCTCGATACACTTTGTGGCGAGTTGCTCCAGTTGCTAGGCAGCCAACAAATAAAATCATAATACCCAGTGCTCCCATACTTGCACCAATGATGACAAAGATCAACTGAACTGCTTCCAGCCTACAAATTTCAAAATTACCCATTACATTATAACATCAACATACTTTACCATCTTACACTTAAGGACATGGCATTCAAATTTTCTTTATTATTTGATAAGATTAACTGATTATGAAAGGATAGGATGATTTATTAAATAATAGTAAATAATAAACAAAGGTTTTTTTACAGTACAGATATATAAACATTTAAAACATATAAAATATTATAATTATGTAACTAAAAGCAGGGCTGGTTCAGATTCAGTCATCAGTAAGTAAGGCAACCTTCTTGGGGGATAGTAACCAACAGGGTATCAATGAATCAATTACTCAGCATGATATATTGCCTCTGAATAAAAAGATGTTTAAATTATAGTACTGTTCTTAATACATAGCAAGGGTAAAATTCTTGTATAATTTGCAATTAATCAATTAGACATTATTGAAGCAAAAATTGTTAGGAATTTATGCTTTAATACAAAACAAAAATTTCTAATTATTTCAAATTATTGGTTTTTAGAGGCATAAAAGCATGCTCTTTCTTTGAAAATTTATTCGAAGATGTTTTGAGAAGGTCTTCTTTCGTAAACGTTAGCTGAATATACCCAATTTTGGCATCGTAACGAAATTCGTAATATTTACAGTCAAATATTAAACCAACGGAAAGCATTAGGAAAGTGAAACTTTTCATTCGAACACTTCGTATTAAGTAGTTATAAGATACAAAGTATCGCGTTAACGTTATGTTTATTTGCAGAGATATAAAATGCTAAACTTGAAAATTTTTTTCGCGCCACACTTTTCGGGCAGAGGTAACTTCATGTTCATCCCGATTTCTCGGGCCTTATACGCCCGCGATGAAAAACCAGAATTAGATTGTTAAAGAGATAAAAGCATGCTCTTTCTTTTAAAAATAATTTGGAAAAGTTTCGAGAGGGTCTTTTTTTGTAAATGTGAGCTGAATATACCCAATTTTCGGCGTCGTAACGAAAATCACAATATTTGCACTCAATTTTTAAACTAACGGGCGACATTAAGAAAATGAAACTTTTTATTCCAACACCTTGTATACAGTAGTTATAAGGCACAAAGTTTCGTGTTTATTGTATGTTAATTTCAAAAGATATAAAATGCCAAACTTTAAATTTTTTTCGAGCCATAATTTTTTGGGCCGATTTTGCTTCAAATTTTCTTCTCAGATTTCGCTCATAAAAGATTTCTTATTATTTTGTTTAATAGAGCAACATAGGTTGTATAAGAATACCAAGTTTTGTTTTGCTCAACGGAATACTGCGTGAGATAACGTGTCTCAAACTTGCTAAAAATCGCTGTCTAACTGTAGAAGGCTGCGGTAGGGGGTCAAACAAATGACTATATCTCAGCAAATATTTCATCGATGGATGTAAAACTTGGGAAATGTTCATAGAAGATATCAAGTTATGTTCACACAAAATTTCATTGAAATCGGTGATGGTCGAGCGGGGACCGTTGGTCCACTTGACATGGAATGGCCCAGAAACAACTTACAGTACCTTCTGTGTTTAAGTTCAGTATAAATGTTTATATTTTGTCAAATTTAACATATTTCAATCTTTTTCTAAAAATAATGAAAGAAATTTTATGATATTACTTTAAAAGTTAGCACATTAATTCTTCATCTGAATTTAGATGTAAGCTTACCATGGCAAACGAAGATGAAAGACTTGGTCAAACATGAGAACACTTAGGGTTGCACCTCTGTACATAGTGCCGCAAAATACTCCCACCCCTACACAACACATAATTGTAGCAATTAGTGTTGCATATGGGATTCTGGTCATACAGTCTTGACATTGACCTCCTAATAAGTAAAAAAAGAGACATATAGATGAAATATCAAAAATAACACTCAGTTTCTCATAAGACTCAAAAAGGCGAAAGGAGTTCACTACTGACTGAAGCCCATAAATTATTTAACTAAAATCTACCTTATTCATTAATACGTGGAGACATTTACTGAAATGAAGTAATTACCATACTTCAATGTTCAAATGAACAAAAGAATTGAAATATTAAGCAACAAATTACACAAAAGAGGTACTGATGAAACTTTGAAAATAAAAGATATCTTTCTTGTTAACTATTTGTAACACTTAATATCTCTCATAGTGAAACAGAAAGGAAAATGCATGATGAATCCCTTTCACGAGTTGCTGGATTGTATATTTTACTAAATCTAAATGCTTTTTTAAATACTTGTTTCACTTTCCTTTACATGTACATAAAACAAAAAATTGTATGTCTTCAGAAGACGGAAAATTCTTTCACAAATGGAGCAAGAATGGGTAATAATAATTGGTTATTTCATTATTTTTACACATTGAGGCACAAGCATGCCTCAAGAATTGGTTATTCGAATCTGTATTGATTTGCTGAAGCAAAGAAACAAGGAAATAATTTTCCTTGACTAAAAATTTTGCTGGAAAGGTCAATTGTTGGCCGAAATGTCGCTGTATACTTTTAAAACATTTTCTCTCGTAATATACTTCCAGAGATGAATATCATAGAGACGTATTTAAAAGGTAGGTGAAATCTTCTCGACAATGGGAAATCTTTGAAGCCAGGAAAAAATTTCAGGAGTATCTGGAGAGAAGGAAAGAGAGCAGAAAAGAGGCTGATAAAATCTAAATACAAAACTCGAAACTTCCGTCACGCTGCTTAAAATCCAATTTACGCAACGAAGAGCGTTAAAATTACAGAGAGAGAGGCACCTGTAAGTGTCGAGGAGCTTTCCTTTCCCACATAAGAAGGCGAAAAATTAAAATCGTCTTTGTTCCAATAACACATGAAAACAGAAATTTCATCATCCATAACTTAAAATTTTACCAGTGAATCGAATCAATAATTTCTTTCCATTCGAAAAAAGTAACGATAAAAACCTGCAAATGAGAAATCTAAAGTTATTAGAAACGCGCTTACTGTACTGAAGGTAAAAGCGTTCTTTCTGACATTTAATTAAAGCATCTTTTGAATTTTGCTGCCTCGATCCGAAATTACGTCGCGAAAAAAGACAACGAAGTTCATCCATTCTAATCCTGCAGACTGAGATAACGATAGCAATTAGCAATAGCTGATACATATCAAGTTGCGTAGAGCAGTTGATCAACCAGAAAACTATCATAGCAGCAAAGGGATTGCATAACAATAGTAAGGAGGAGAAAACTTCCACTAAAAAGTTTCCTTGTCCTTCATGGCAGATTTGAATGAGACGAATGACGATATAAACATCCATTTACGGTATCAGGTTGGAGATGAGAGCGAGAGTAGGCACGAATAATAATAAGTTCTCCGCCCCAAAAGGGGTCATCCTGGATTGGCGAATACCGTTACCCACAAGTGCGGTTTCCTCCTTGGACGAAGGGACTCACCACGCTTATAAGACGCGGATGATGACGCTATGGAATAATTGGCCGAAACGGCGTCACCCTCTCGCAGGGGCGTTGCCGCGTCCAGGTTGCTCCTAAGCACGTCTCGAGGTGTACGGGACATATTCGGTACCCGAAGATTTGCAGCAAGTCGCAGAGTGATGGATAACACTTCCGCAGAAGGGCGAGAAGAAGCTAGGTTGAACACGATACCCTTAAAGTTACGAGGGATGAGAAGAAAAAGGCTACGGAATTGAAGCAATGCGTAGCAAACACACGGTAACCAAAACCTCAACGCTCGACGGAGCTGAACGACAGGAAGGGTGTTGTACAACGGAAAAGCCTAAGAAAAACACGAATTCTTCGCCACATCAGACTAAAACACCTTCAACCTAGAAACTCAAATGCTCGTAATCGGCTTGGAGATAAGATACGGATAAATGAAGCGATTCATATACTATAGATACGAAGCGCTTCAATCAAATGCTTTCTTAGGTCTAACAATAAGAAGAAGGTAAATGTTTCAACGAGCCTTTACCTATATGAATATAAAACGCAACGAATACAGGAGAATAACGTTAATATTTTTAATAGAGATCCGTCATAGTCATTCCAATACTGCATAAAAATTTTCCAAGAAGACATCACCGCAAAATAATAAATGTAGATAAAAGCGTGCTCAGAAAATTACAGTGGAAAGAGATATGCGGAAATGTCAAATAACCTGCATATAAGAAAAAGAAGGCTCTAGGGAATGAATAAAAAAGCTCTGTACAGAAAGTGATAAAGACATCATCAGTGAATTAAAATAAATCTTTTAAAACTGAGAAGAAAAAAAGGCACTTTCAAAGAGGACCGTAACATTCTATTAATATATTTCCTTGTTCTAATTATTAATTAGGATTAAAGGAACTAGTTTAGAAAGTTTTCTGAAATATCTTGTTTCTCAAAGCTTGAAGAGCGAAATCAACCAAGGACTTAAAACGATTAAATGAGGACTAACACAGAAATAAGACACTAACAAAAGACCATGTCAATGCAGTATAAATAAACAATAAGTTTTCAAAATACTACCATTTCCATAGAAGAATTAAAGTAAGCTTTATGCATTCTTGAAATACTAGATGGAAACACCGTTGGTACTCCACCGTTTATTGGCAACAATTCATTTGAATCGCACTTCCCCGTTTTAACTAAATCGTTCTGGGAGGGTTTCTTACAATAGTTCCTTAGTTTTAAGTACTTATACATTTAGATTATTATAAAAAAAAGTGATTCGAGTGACGAACGAATTTAAGTGTTTAATCTTTATTCCTTCTAAATGATACGTCTAAAGAAAAGCCAATGAAAAGATTGCAGCTCGAAATGTTATGGACAATTATTCACGTTCAAATTATTTAAACGATAGCATTAAGTAATATTTCAAGGTAAAAGAGTAAAACAAAAAATAACCCAAAATTAAACACACAATACGTGATTTTACGATGAAAAACTTGCATTACAAGTTACAGAGGCAAAATTGCTTTGAATTACTGCCACTACTAACTGGAAGAAAGGAAAGTTCAGATATATGTAAGAAATGATAATTAAGACATCAAGCAGTTGACAGTTCCAACTGCTATTATTCAACTGTAAAGTATTGAAATGTTGAATATGAAATGATGTACGTTTTAAATTCACAAGATTCAAAGGAGGAATTAAAAATATTCCTTCAACGATCTTACATTGTGAATGAGGGTAACAATAACAATTAAAAATACGACAGAAAATATCAAATTGTACAAAAGGTAACCAGGAAACATGACTTCGAAAAAATACGTCCGTAACAGATATCTCCATTAACAAAGGCAACGGACTGGCACCAATATAGACACATTATATATCACATAACAATAGAATTCGATGAAAATAAACTGATGCTATCATGTTTGCCCATGTGTCATGTCTTAATCCATTTCACTGACGAACTTTCTAAAAGGGTCTTACATCGGTATGATCCACACGACATTACTAGATAAAGAGTTACTGATACTTAAATGAGAACTATAAACTGTGCCTCAAATATAAGTCTTAAACGAAACGAAATTTTTTTAGTATTAACGTAGCATAACAAGCCAGCTTATAGAGGCCAATATTTTCCTACTTACCCATTTTTCCGAGATGTTGCTCCCCAACCACGAAAATAAAATCAGAACTTTTAAATCATGCACCAGCGATACATCCTCCTATCGCAGAGAGGAAAAATATAGAATCATTAAAAATAAAGCCAGATACAACGGATTACTCGTGAAACTAGAAACATTTATGTGGCTGTCACAGAGAAAGTGAAAATGGATGGGTGAGAGTTATATTTACATCATAATGACAACAAAGAATTTCTATGTTGATTACATTTCTAAACAGTAATTGGAAAGCACTTACTCATTGATGAACACATTCTACATTCTTTCAGGATCATACGACAACCACAAGTTTAAAGACCTTAAGAAAGCATAACAGGTAGCACCACTCCTTTCAATACACGATTCATGTATAACTCACCACCGTTAACAACTATGGAAATTGCCAGTTGATTAGACAGAGACTTCCTTTATTATGCACAGAAAAAAATCTCATGAAAATATGATTTTTAATTTAACTCATATGTACATAAATATGACAAATATTCGTAAAGAAAAAATTATGAGTCGTTAAACTTTTTGACTCCGGAAGAAGACAGAGTAGTAACGAATACATTCTGCTCATTTAAATCGGCTGTGGAAGCTCTGCTTGTGAAATGAAATCGCTTCCAATATGTAATTACAAATTGAATGGATATGATACGCTGTTAGTGAATCATTTTGAGGTTGAAGAATCTAAAAATGGCTCATATAGAATGTCAAGGCTTAACGAGAAGTCTTCCTCCCGGAATTATTGGCAATCTCTCAGGATACTTATCTGTTGTGATAGGAGATGTTTCATTCCACAGAAAAGATGTTAGGAACGTAAAAATTTACATATCTTGGTGGGGAGAGAAAGATTATTACTGCATGAGGTGAGAGTCGATCTTTTCGTTTGTCCATAATTAAACGTAGAAGACGAGTAACATGTTATTCATCCACAGGTCATCAGCTACGAACATTACTCGTGAAGAAAGAGTGACAGCTCATTATGAAATTCGAACAAGTGCCTTTCAGTTCCAGAAATATCTCAGAGTTTGTGAAAGTGTGAGAATAAAAGTTGTAGACCAAGAGAACTCGAAAATCATAGGTTTTTTGACTTTGCATGACTTGTGGTTAATACTCAGATACTGCCCATACAAAAGTTACTTCCCAATTTTTGATGGACAGCACCAAACAATTGGAGAACTTTGCGTCGAATTCCATGTTGTTTTCAATGGGAGTAAACCAGAAAGGTTTGAAAATCTATCCACAAACAAAATCTCCCATGATGATAAAACTTGTGTTAGCAATAGTGCGACTCCCTATCAGGACTCAAGGAAATTTATATCGCAGTTCGAAAATAAGAAAGAGTTACAGAACGTGGCAAGAGATCGTTTACCCCCTTCAAAAGTTGATTCTGGTAAGTGTTCTTTGAGAAATGCATCGGAAAAAGACATTGTTAGGGATAGTGGGTTTCGAAATATTTCCGTTGCTTCCTCAGTGATGAGTTCTCACGATGTTGAAGAAGGTGACGACTGCCAAGAATACATAATGGATTACATTTTAGGTAATGAGCTAAGCTGTGGTATTTCATTTTAAAATAAATTTTTTGGTACTCATTGAAATTATTTGTAGGAAAACGTATGAGTGGAACAGAGGAAAAGAAAGCCATTAAT
The DNA here is from genome assembly GCA_000376725.2 of Ladona fulva. Classification (NCBI taxonomy): domain Eukaryota; kingdom Metazoa; phylum Arthropoda; class Insecta; order Odonata; family Libellulidae; genus Ladona; species Ladona fulva. The sequence continues at coordinate 240,123 of KZ308860.1, read as the reverse complement.
TGCTTGAAAGATTGGCCAGCACTAGAAAGCGTTCTGGAAGTTCTTGAAGGCAGCTCTGAATTCATCAGAAAATCCAATCCAACGAAAAATATAGAAAACACGACTGGTACTATTGCTGTTTTTTCATTTACAAGTTCAGTTATAAATTATCAATTAATGATGTGTATAATTTTGTATGATGCATGCAATAATTCACATTCTTGGTAAATATTTGATCCTCTATCAAATATTTACCCATATTCTTTATAGTATATATTTTATGTAACATATTCTTTGCAATTTAGATTCTATCTAATGAATCATATATAATAATATTTTTATATATTGTTGTTTCTCAAAGCTTGAAGAGCGAAATCAACCAAGGACTTAAAACGATTAAATGAGGACTAACACAGAAATAAGACACTAACAAAAGACCATGTNGAGCCTTACAGAAGTGATAAGGTTTACAGTCTTCCTTTAATGGGTCTCCAAATTTACTTTAAAATAATCAACATAGAGTTTACACCAATGGTTAATAATAGACTATATAAATCAACTTTTAACTCATCCAGTTCAGGAGAAACATATTTTATTGAATACAGATTTCCATCCTCTAATCCTAAGGAATCAGAAATTCGTCCTTGGAAAGAACCTCCTCGGGGAGTCAGAATGTCATCTAAGAGGCAGGTTGGATCAGGTTTGTTCCCAAATTTATGGCTTAACTTGATACAGTAACTCCTCATCTCATCATGAGAATATGAACAGTTTGGTGTTGCTTGAAAATCTAATCTTTCCAACAGGAAACAGTTTCTTAGTTGTCTATTGCAAAATCTCATATTATGATTAACACAGAAAATCTACTTGCAGTTTATGAAAACAAAGTTGTTTTCTCTGCTTCTATAATTTCTTACATTCTTAATTTAGCTATGTTAAGTTATGGAAGTTATTATTATTGATAAAAGAGGTATACTAACATTGAAATCAGCTGTGCAAAAGTGGTTTCCTGTTATGGAGGAAGTGTATCTTAAGGAAATGGGCATCATAAAGGGTTATTATAAGAGTGAAACTTATTCTCATTAGCCGTATTTTAAAAATGATTCAACAGCTGATGTAATTTCTACATATAGGCTCCTATAGGAAATTGAACCCAGAACCATTTTCACCACCACTCTTTCAAGATCTGAGGTATTCTGTGCAGACCTTATTTATTTATTCTTATAGGATTAGCTCAAAAATTACCATAATCTTTTGAAGAAATTTTGATTGTAGAACAGGATAAATATATAAATAATTATAATGGCTTGCTTATGTTAAGAAACCATTTACATTAAATAAATTATTTTAATCATTAAAAAATTAAGGGTTTGAAAGTTGTGCAACTTTTGGTTCTTAAGTTTTAGGTGGACATACAGCTACACTTATACAAACTTTCTTCTTTATTTATAAGATTAGGGGGCCAAATATTGTTTCTGAACAGATAATTTGATAATCACACATTTCATTGTAATGTAGGATAAATTACAATGCAATGAATAATACATTCTAAAATGTAGCTATAGAAATATAGTAGCCATATTGCAATAGAATTGCATTAAATTGTAAATATTTTGTCTTGTATTGTGGATTTGTTTTAATTATTTACATTTCTTTCTTTTGCAGTTATTTTTTTCAACCAAAGTTCCATTCATTGCTTGTCAAAAAACCATCAATTGCTGAATGAGCAATTAGGTACCACACTGGAATTTCGAATACTTTCCCGGAACCTTAATCAGAGAGTGCCATCGTTAATCGGTGAGGCTCAAATTCTATTGGGGGATTTGCTACCTGAGGATGAGCATGCCAGCAATTTACAGAAGTTACCTATTTTCACCAATCAATCTCATAATCGAAAAACCAAAGGGATGCTTGTGCTGAGGATCAAATGGGTGCACATAGCTAAAGGATTAGAAAATGATCCTGAAGATGAATCTGACAAAAAGACGAAACAGTCTGATCCAGATGAAGTCTCTCCCAGTTCATTGCAACATATAAACACACCTATTCCAGAGGCATGTTTAACTCCAGGAGTGGTGGATCCAACAGAAAGGGAGGTGAGCTTGAATACATCTCTATTTATGGCATAGTTAAACCTCTTTTCACTCTCTGACATGCAATAGAGAGATATGCCCAAAGGTAGAGTTTAATTTATAGATGGCAGTTGTATGTGTCATAAAATTTTAACAGTTTAACTCTTTGTACAATTGTCCTTCTCTAGTGTACATTGAATTTTTGGTTTGTGCAGAATAAATAACTTACAAACCCAATGGATATTAATGATGCACAAACCCATAAAATATTCCTATCTTTAGCTTAAATTTTCTTAGTGGTTCATGTAGATGGGGAGCTCTTCTCTGAACCATCATGGAACTCTTAGCTTTGGCAGATTCTCTTAAATACTTTGGAAGTACTCATCTTAAGTGTTATAAAATCAGTTGCAAGTTTTTTAACGAATCAATTGTGCTTGAATGCAATAACATATTTGTTCATTCTCTAATATCAGTTTACTTTAATTCAATATGTAACTTGTAAGTTGACACCTTTTTGCAGAGGAAAACACTTCCTGACTATTTTCCTGACTATTGCTTTAGTTTTAGTATTTTATTTATTTTCTTCAACAATATAGTCTAATTTACCCCTCTAGGCTTGCGCAAGAAGCACTGAACCTGAAAATTATTTTTCTAATGTTAAAATGATACCTGGGAGGCCAACTAGAAGTCCATTGTCATGAATTTGATGAAATATTTGACTGTTTGCTTTACATTCTGGAAATGAAATGTGAACTATTAAGTTCTTCTCTAATTCTGAAATGTACCTCTATTATCTATTTTATGTGATATATAGAATAGTTGAGCAACTAACCTTTTTCATGCATTAACATTTGAAAAGTAAAATTCGAATGATTTGGTCAACATGGAATTTTAAAATTTGTTTGAAAAAACAATAAATGTGAATATAAATGTTAATGTTGACTAAAATTATTTACTCATTCCATAGGTTCCCTTACTACACATTATTCTTAATGTATCAGAGGCATATTATTGCCTAACAAGCATGGACCCTTTTAATGTATGCAGGAGGACCAATTTCAACATCTATTTGGTATTTAGAGCATTTTGGAACAAGGAAATTCCTTCAAGAACTCACATTGTATGGGGCACAAACAATCCCAAATTTGAATTTTCTCTCATGGTGCCTTTGAAGATTACTCCAAATTTCATTAATATGTGTCAAGAAAACTACATGGTCATTGAACTATGGCATAAACCATCTGAACTAGGGAAAGATGTTCTTCTTGGTATTGCCAAAGTTCCCATTCATCAGTTTTACACATCTTACAAAGTTCCAACTTTATTTCCTGAAGTAATAAAATTAAAGGTATGTAATATAGGCTTTAATTTATCATTTCTTTTTCTGCATAAAGATTTTGAGCATGGGTGATGATGGCTATTTTTTTAGGCTTACTCTCTTCTGCATTCATTTGCTATTATATTTTAGTTTTGAATATTTGTGTGGGGTATATGGTTCGAATAGAATGTATTATTAAATGATAGTTTTAAACATGCCTGTAATGTGGCAGATTTTTTCTGAATAAATTTTAATTTCAAATACTTCTTGCAGTGGATAAAATGGATGTAATTTATTGAACTCGTATGTATCTAAAGTATTAGGTTTCTATTTACAGATAGAACCTGATACAATGGTAGCCTTCCTTATGGCCGGTTTTGATGTAAATGTTTTAAATTGGGTTATGTTATATGTATTTCTTTGTGGATAAAATACATTGTTTATGATTACTGGACAATCTTAAATTCTCTTCAATTTGTAGTAGAATCAGGTGGTTAATTCTAGATTTTCTTTCTACAGCATCCAGTGGTAAGCATGAATGGAAATGTTAAGGTGTACAATCCCATAGACCCATCTAAGATCTGTGGGTGGGTTAATGTTCTCCTTGCACTAGGCTCACAAGATCAGCTTTATTCAGTCAGACAATCCAATTTTGTATGTAGCCATCCTAATGATAAAATGAAGGAGAACATGAGAACAAATGAATCTCTTCATGTTCCTGAAGTTGATTCGATTAATACATCATTCAAACATCAATCTTTGAAACTGAATTCAGTACCCATTGAAAAATATTTGGAAATTCTTAAAATAACAGAATTTGAACAGTTTTCAAAAACTCCTAGTCTGAAGAATTCTGACTGCTACATAGAGTACAGACTTCCAAATGACCAGCATGTTCTGAAAACATCATTGAAACCTTTCTCTTCAGAGATAGAATTTTTCTCCTCCCCCATTATCATTAAATTCTTAGAAAATACATCAGAAGAAATCATTTTCCGTATATGGTGTAGATGTTATGATACAAATAATCTGCCACGAGACAGAATGATTGCAACTGCAAAGCTTTCCTTACGGAGGTTGTTTCTTGCAGATAATGGCTCTCATGATAAAACCTGGGAGCAAAAATTTTCCTTCCCTCTTCTCTCAGTGGATTCCAATGATTATAGTATATGCTCTTCTTTGGGCTTTCTTGAGGTGAAGTTTTCTGATAGAAAACAACCTACTGTTGAAAGTTTTGAAACGGAACCTGTGAAATCTAGCAATAGAGAAGTAATATCATACTACCATAAGGTTCCAAAGCAACAAAATCAAGAGTCTCAAACAGATATACCTTTTCATAATCCTCATGAACAAGGACCTTCCTTAAATAACACAACAGAAGTAAAGAAAAAGAAGAGAAAAGAAAGATACTCCACAGAACCTGAAAGTCTTTCTGAGTCTCAAGCTCTAGTAAACAATGAAAGATGTGATGATATTCCTACCCAAAATATCCAACAAGAGACCACTACAGCCTCAAGTACACAAGTACAATGCCCTAGGCATAGTGATACTTCAGCAATGCCTGTTGCAACAAAAGATAATTTCTGTCCAATTTTGTCCTGTCCAAGTGCAATTTCTGATAGAGTTGTATCTGAAAAAATCACCAAAATCATGCGTAATAAAACTAAATCCAAAGCCACTGAGCTGTTCAAAGTGCATATCGAAATAGAAAAAGCCATTCATCTCAAGTGCAATGCTCCCATTTCTGGTGCCTATGTTACCTTTTGGTCATTTAACAAGATTCAGTTATGGATCACTCCAAATGTCCAGCTTGGAGACCATCCTAAGTGGAACTGGCATTGTGACACACACCTTAATGGAGATCTCCTCATCAAGGTAGTTTTGATTAAATGAATGGCTCTAAATTTCTTCTGAGAACCAAATGAAATGTTTATCTTTTGAACTATCTTTTCAGAGTTCAGAAAAGCTCATTTTGCAAATATGGACAACAAAAGGCACTAATACAGAACCAAATCCTTCTGTAGATTTGAATTTGGGTTCAGCTGCAGTTGATTTGAGAATTCTCATTTATGGTATGCCACAAGTATCAGGATGGTTCAACATTTTAGATTTGGACAACAAATGCTGTGGACAAATCAAGGTAGGTTGACCCCAGATTGTGAGTTAAACAGAATTTTATATTGACTGTATCAGCAAACTTATCTCAATTTCCAGATTACTGTTACCCCAGTTGAAGATTTGTCTAAATTTAGACAAATTGCAGTAAAGCAGTGGTTGTCTGATTACTGGAAAAATGATAGACAACTAATCCCATCTGACCTAAGTGCTGGAAGGATAGATCTATACATGGAGGAGGAGAGAAACAAAAAGATGGAAACAGAAGAAAAGGAGTCAAGAGAAGAATTCAGTTGTAATTTAAGTGAGGATGAAGTTAAAATTGCGCCTCTCAGTAATGCCACCCACCTTGCTCTCAAGTAAGTAACCTGTGTGTTTATATGTATTTAAGTATATGCGAATATACTCACAAGCTATTATATAATTTATTTTAACANATATATATATTTAAATAAATCTTGAATGATCTTTCATAAATAACAAGGTTAACTCTCTCAACCTATATTATAAAGGAAGTCACTACCCTGTCACTATTTAGGCATATTATGTTTTAGAGTAACATCATTATAAAATTGAAATAATTAATTGCCGTATTGTGGTAGGCAGTTTAAATTATGAAACTTTTCCTCTATGGAAAGCGAGTAATTTTATTTCAATGCATAATTACATTATGTCTGCAAGTCTGTCAGTTGAACATAAATATTCATTACTCTTGGCTCCTGGATAGTTAAGTGGGTAGGTAGTGCATTCATCTTTGGTTAAAGCTGTCCCAAGTTCAAATTCTGGTTGGGGACCAAATGTGCAAAATTACCTCAGCTCTTAAATCACTTTTATATTACTGTTTATTGCAACTACAATTAGTAATTTGTTACTTTATTACATTACTCACTACCATTATTTTTTAATGGACCTTAGAAGAGAAAAACTACAAGCAATCTATATTTATTTATTACTGGCATAAATAAATTTATACATATTTTTCTTCACTATCAATGCAGTTAAGAACTGAAATTACATACTACATTCTTATTACTATGTTACAACTGTTTACTAGTTTTTAGATGATCAGCAGCTTTCTTGATAAATCCCATGCAACCCATTTTTTTTATTTTGGATTTTCAAATCTTCATTGGCACAATCCTATTGATTTTTTAATTTCTATAGTTTCCAGAAAGGCTTGATTCCTGCTGATTTAAAAAGGAATATTTGATCAATGATGTTGTCAAATTGGGTATAATGCTAATACTTAATAATGCTAATGCTAGGGGTTATTTTATGTAGAGTAACCTTGCTTTGTAATTTCAGATCAAAAATAGCAGAACTGGATGAAGCAATGAAGCAGTGGAGAGAGAACTTGGCTGTTAAAGAAGTTGATGATTTCTCCAACTTGGCAACTGCAGAAGTTCAAGAAGCAAATATGCAAGATACTCACCCTCCATCTCCTGTTTCCTCTCAAGGAAGTTCTCCTAGTATGTCTTCTAATATCAGCAGAAAGCTATCAAGAGTAAATCCTTCCACTGAGCTGAAAAATTTGGAAAAATATGTGAGTGATCTAGTTCAAAGTATTCAAAACAATGCAAGCCCTTCTTGCATATCACCAATTCTGGAAGAGCTGTTCTACCATTATGAATATGGGGGCTTTGCAGTGCCTGACAAGGAAGTAATAGAAAAGGAAAGTGACATTCTCAGTTCTGTTCATTTTAAGCCAAATCATTCTGGCAAAGGTGACTTTTTTTGTTTACAATCAACAGAAGAAATAGCAACAAAGGACATGACTGAAAGCTTGAGGATCACAAATGAAGCTTTGATTGACCCACACAATAACAAATCAAACAATCTTGTCGAATTTAATGAATATAGTAGTGATTTTCATAGTGTAAGTGAAGATGGATCAATAGGGCAAAATGTAGAGAAGCTAGGTACTCCCAAAATCAAAGAAGTTGATGATTTCCAAGATAACATAAGTATTCAAACTGAAGTAATTGATTTACCAAGACAAGCCCCAGAAGGGGGTAATCCAGTTGAAGATGAGATTGTTCTAGGAAACAGGACTTCATCACAAATGATATTAAAGTCATCATCGGACATGAAAAATACTGATGACAGTGTTGAAGATGATGGTGCACTTCCTGTTCTTGATGCTTTAGATGTGAATCAGGAATTGGAGAGAATAGGCAAAATATTCAACACTACTTTCACAAAAGAATAAATGCTGTACATTCCCTCCATTTCATTAGGTTTAATACTAATCAGAAATTTAATGATCTGCATAAAATGAGACTCAATTGGCTCTATTTTAATGAAAATATTTGCATGCCTTTGTAATTAAAAACTGTAATTTATGTAAATACTTCATTTGGATGTATAAAATATGTATTAAAAACATAATGCTGTGATTTAAATATTAATCAATAAAATGAACTATATCATAACTTAAATCTCTAACCTTCTGAATAATAATCAATTCTGAAATAAATCCACATCAAAGTATTGAAATTCATTTCCTAAATTAAACCCTAAGTAATTTATGATGTATAGTAACTCATACATCCTTCTTAGGGAGAAATATGACAGCCAAGATTTACAAGGCTAAAAGATAGTTTACCACATAACTACAGTGCAATTGAAAACTAAAGGCTATCTGATCAGGAGTGAATTTTTGACTCTGCATAAGACTATCTCAGGACTGCACACAGAAAGGGGTAATGCAAAAAGCGATCTTTCTTTTGAAAACAGCCCACATGCATTTATTGTAAATCTAACTAACATTCCTGCTTCTCACTCTCACAACGACTTCCAGTTGTTGACTTTCTGAATAGATATTGAGAAAACTATCAACTTCACTGTACTTGAGGCTCATTTTAACTTTGATAGTTGAGGTTATTAAATTTTTATCCATTTCATAGTAGCTTTAAACAGATTAAATATTCCTAGGCAACATAGATATTCTTAGCAGGCAAGAATAAAGTAAAAACTGTGATGCAAAAATATAGATCTCTTATTTTCCTCATTCTTTGTAACACTCTCATCTAATATTATGTATATATATACCTTTACTTTGATAACCTTCTATACAATTTCTTTCACCTTTACTTTCTCACAAATCAAATTTATTACACAATAGACCTTAGCATCTTGATGAGGACTTGCAGTTTCCACAGAAATTTTGAGTCTAATAAATTGAGATTTACAATAAAGTATTCTCTTTATTGACTACACTTTTTTGTCATCAAAACTATGATTTTATCACTCCTAGTTCTACACTAGAACTTCTACATATAGATCTCCAATTAATCAGTATTCCAATACAACGGCTTTCATCTTTATGTTTTGAACAATGCTGTCTTTGACAGTCAATATATTTCCCTTTTAAGTAAAAACTCTAATTCTCATAAGAGCTAACAATGCCCATTCTCAATAGCAGAATAAAAATATTTGTATTTGAGGACTAAAAAATTAAAAGACAATGAATACATTCAAGTAATCAGCACTTAATTATTTAAAAAAAAACTCAAAAATACAGGTCCAGCTCTTGCTTTGACATTCTGAAGGGCATAAATACATCAATAATAATGTATAAATGTAATAAAATCAATATGCTTCAGCGTTACTTCGTGGAAAGCTGTATCATAGAAGTAAAGGAAAACAGTAATTTTTCCTTTTCTTCTTCGACGTAAAAATGTTTTATTATACTTGCTATATATTTATTAATCAACTATTTACATAAGTGATTTAACATATTTTCAATTTCTATGTTCATTTTGTCTTTCTATTATTATTTATTCAGAAGTTTCTCGATAAATCCATGTTATATGCCTTTGGATAGTAAAAACTATTTCATTTTGAACATGAACTAGGATTTTTCCCTATAGGGTATTTGAAATCTTCACTGAGATAGTCCTAATATTTTTTTCTAATGAACAGTTCTGAGAGGAAAAATATTGCTCAAAACACACATTCACAGAACATATTTGTTTGAATTACAAATTCACATTCAAGAAAAAAGCACCTCACAGAACAAAGACAAGTAGAAGCAATTTCAGATGTATCAAAACAATGGATATTTTTAAAAAAGGAAAGGCAAAAAAATCAACTGTGATATCAACTATTAAGGTTCCTTTGGAAAATGGATGTTAGAACAAAATAAGAATGAAGAGATAAGGAACTGATAATTAATGTCATTTATGCCTTCGTAATGAAAGAACCAAGATAGATGGAAATACAAGATTGAGTATTACAGTTCTTAGATATAAACATCTTCATAAGGCATTATACATTTTTTGGGTCTTTAAAATGAAAGAAGATTGCCTTTAGAATCATTGGTAAATAGATGATCACTTAAGAAACTGTAATGGCAAACTTAATTTTTGAAGCTTGTTATCCTGTTACCCACTGTAATTATAATAAGTGACAATCTTAAAATGATAACTAACTACAGTTGCTTTGTTTTTTAAGGGAATTCCTTTCCACCACTGTCCTAACTTTTCCTAGCTTGCATGTGGTTTTTCTGCATGAACAGCTAGTTTGCACTTAATTTTGATTATTAATCAACATATGCAAACCACTCTTAACTAATTCTATACCTATTATACATACTACAAAATTTATCAAGGAGAATAAATGATTATTAGGACCGATCATAGATCTGTTCTGACTGCAATCTTTGAAGAATTTTCTCTCAACTACTGGTTGGACTATTTTAAGTCTGGAGTAAATATTTTTGTATTCCAAAACGCATTCACAAGAACAACATTATTAGGAATTATCTCCAAATCAAATTCAAGCTAGATACTTTTGAAGCATATCTTACAATCAGGTACACTAATTTTAAGTATAAGTTAATATAATTTAAAATCGAATTATAACAACTATATCTCAGTAAAATGTTTGTTTGTAATAAGATGCCATTGAAATATTTATTGATGTTTTTCTTACCATCTTATTTCTGGCTTAAGAGATAAATTGAGGTATTTTATTTAAGAAAGACTCCGATTGGGATTTCTATCTAATGAAAATAAGATGACTAAATTTTCTTTACTTATCCTTCTCCTTCTGCGTAGTTTTGAGAAGAAATTTATCAAAGCGAGCTTCCTTGGGTAGCTTCTTATCTTCCTTCCAAGAAGCTCTCACTTGACCATTGTGTATTCCAGCATGCAGTTTATAGTAAGGACATTCACATACCAGCTAAAAAGGTACACAATGCTTGAAATTATTTCAAATTTTTATATGAAGAATAAATTTAAATACTAGAACATCTCAAAAGGGTTCAAATGTTTTACTATCTTTCTTACAAGCAATAAGCTGAGAACATTTCATAATTTATAGCACAACAAATTAAAGAAAAACATACTAGGATAACAATATATAATTGGATGTATAAAATATGTATTAAAAACATAATGCTGTGATTTAAATATTAATCAATAAAATGAACTATATCATAACTTAAATCTCTAACCTTCTGAATAATAATCAATTCTGAAATAAATCCACATCAAAGTATTGAAATTCATTTCCTAAATTAAACCCTAAGTAATTTATGATGTATAGTAACTCATACATCCTTCTTAGGGAGAAATATGACAGCCAAGATTTACAAGGCTAAAAGATAGTTTACCACATAACTACAGTGCAATTGAAAACTAAAGGCTATCTGATCAGGAGTGAATTTTTGACTCTGCATAAGACTATCTCAGGACTGCACACAGAAAGGGGTAATGCAAAAAGCGATCTTTCTTTTGAAAACAGCCCACATGCATTTATTGTAAATCTAACTAACATTCCTGCTTCTCACTCTCACAACGACTTCCAGTTGTTGACTTTCTGAATAGATATTGAGAAAACTATCAACTTCACTGTACTTGAGGCTCATTTTAACTTTGATAGTTGAGGTTATTAAATTTTTATCCATTTCATAGTAGCTTTAAACAGATTAAATATTCCTAGGCAACATAGATATTCTTAGCAGGCAAGAATAAAGTAAAAACTGTGATGCAAAAATATAGATCTCTTATTTTCCTCATTCTTTGTAACACTCTCATCTAATATTATGTATATATATACCTTTACTTTGATAACCTTCTATACAATTTCTTTCACCTTTACTTTCTCACAAATCAAATTTATTACACAATAGACCTTAGCATCTTGATGAGGACTTGCAGTTTCCACAGAAATTTTGAGTCTAATAAATTGAGATTTACAATAAAGTATTCTCTTTATTGACTACACTTTTTTGTCATCAAAACTATGATTTTATCACTCCTAGTTCTACACTAGAACTTCTACATANGTTTTCTTTCCGTTTGGCTAGTTAAGTATAAAATAGTAGCACAAAAATTAAAATGTGGCAGTACAATACAATTATATATAACTTTAGTTGTATCAATAGAAATAAATTTACTAACCCTTGCTAGGAAGTGTAACTTTTTTGCAATTTTCTTACAGATGTAATTTAAATGTTCATCAAATTTTAATTTCCTATCAACTATCACTCCTAAGTATTTAATTGAATCAACAAATCTAATGTCACATTTATTTATTTGGACTTTGGAAAAATTATCTTTAAAATACTGATACTGGTTCCCATTTCCAAGGAACATTGCATTTGACTTATAAGTATTTAGTTTCAATTTATTCACTCCAAACCATTCCTTAAGTATATCTAGGTCCTCATTTACCTTAATTATTATCTCACTAACATTTGTCCCAGCCAAGTATATTAATGTATCATCTGCGAATAGATGGTAATTACAATTTTTTAAATGTACACCTAAATCATTTATAGCAAATAACTTTAGTGGTGTATTAAAAAAGAAGTAAGATTTCATCTCTTGCATGTGTAATTGTGGCTTAGGGATGGTTATGACCATTTTCTTGTTTTTGTTTATGATAAGTTCTGCAAAGTTGAAAAATGGGGGTGACTTTAAGAACTGGTTCCACTTCCTGAGTCACCTTTTCCATGTTGTACCCCTTGTACTTTCCTCAGCTTCCTCTAAACCATTTTGACCCAACCTGAGGCCACTTACAACATGTTCACCAGGAAAGCACCAAATCCTTTCAGAATTTCATATTGCTAAATTTGAAGACTAACAACAATCTCAAAAAGAAAATATCAATTTAGAGTTTGGAAGCAAAGATAAATATCTCATATTACTACATAATCTTTTTTGGAAAAGAATGGGAACTCTAAGTATCATCACCACCTGATTTAAAACCAGTTACCTGATATTTCAAGAAAAACATCAAACAATATCGCTACAGAAAAAAACTTTATTTCAGTCCAAATTAAAAATATGCTGACAAGGTAGAGCAAGGGTCTTCAGAGATAATAAAATAAACAAACAGTAAATGAAGATGATGATGAAAATTTCATTTCTAATAAGAAATAAGAAAGAATTACAAATAGCAGCTGGGAAAAATTTCACATTGCTTTACCAATGCTTTTCTTTTTCTCACCACATTCCCAAAAAGGGAGGAAATTCCCTAAAGATCTCACCCAGAATTAATCACATTATTATCCTAGAACAACATAGCTATTTTGTAACCCCTGATAAGAGAAAGGAGGAGGGTAAATGAGCCTACACTGTGTTCCAGCTCATTACAGTACATAAAAAGCATTGACTTTTTGTTTATTTAATTTATACATTAACACAACTAATATAAATAACAATAAATAATTCACAAGGTATATTGATTGACATAAAAGATACAACCAATAATATTTTCCAATGAATTTACAACCTTTTCACGGACCTATTTGATGTAATTTATTTCCTAAACCCTCTTTAGAAAACATGTCCACTTGTCTTGTTTAGAAAAGAGCCCACCCTGATCATCGTCCTAATGTTAAACTGAACGTTTGACTACAAAACAAACAAAAAGAAACCAAGAAGACAGACCAGAAAAATGATACCCGAGTTTGCCAGTCACATAAAATTCTGCAAAAAATGTATACGTGAACAATATAGGAGGATTCTTTTTTACTATTACTCAGACTTACTTTGTAGGCATTCATAACAGATTTCTTCTTTAGATCAGCTAGAGCATCCTTTTGAAGATTTTTCATGCAATCGCAACACATTACTGATTCTGAGTCTCTATCTTGTATTGCTTTCTTCCAGAAAGGTTCACCACTTTCAGTTGGTGATTTATGACATGACTCACACTTCCTGTGCAGATCGTTAACATCATCAGGAGCCTTTACTTCAATCTTGTTTCTCCCAAACTTCTGATAGTACCTCAAAGTATGAAGAAATTCTATCTTTGGATTGTATGTGCCTGGCCTGATAAGGAAAATAACTGCAGCTGTTAATACCAAGATAAGAGAAGTGAGTCATGTCACTCACCCAAAATTATTTCAATTACTCATTAACTAATGTAAAATACATCAGAAAAAGATATTCAGGGGTGCAAACTAGAAAATCAATTTAAACTTTGATGTATTTTATGGTCAAAATTTACCAAATTATGCTGAGTAAAGCATAACATTAGGATGAGGGAAAGGTGTTAACTTATTATTAGTAGGCGTGCATCTTAAAACCCAAGGATAACAAAAGTGAAAAATACATTTTGACTAGGATTCAAACCCAGTGCAAGTATTCTACCACACTGAGTCGGTTCCACTCAGTTAGAAGGATGCTTTCTGAGCAAGGCAAGTGGTGTTCCACATAATGGTACCAACTACTGCCAGAGGTTCTCACTGAGGCAACCAGTTCACTAAATGATATTCGAGGAATTTCTTCCAAAGAAAATAATAAGGTTAGCTTCCATTAACAGAGTGTAACTGACTTGGCAAGCTGGTTTAGTTGCTATTTTTCACTTCTGTTTATCCATACAGCAGGCTTACATCCCACAAAATAAGTTTCAAAGATGCTTTCAAGTTTTTTTTAACTATCAAAGTAAAACACTTGAAAGAATTACATATTTTCCAAAGAAAACTGTCATGATAAACACTAATAACTCAGAAGTGATAGCTATACCACCCATATCATTTCAAATACTGTTTGTACATCAAAATTATTTAAGATGTTTCCACCTAACTGCTCACTTTTACTTGCAGTTAAACATTTTGAAATTCATTTTAATACTCACTCCAGTTTCTACCTTCATCTGATTGTAGAAAAACAACTCAACAATTAAGGTAACCCACTATATCATTCCTTCTCATAAACCTAGTAGGTTATCAAGGCTATACTTTTTTCTTACCCAGGAGAAAAGTTTCCAAGAAAGAATGAAGAATCTCTTGGTGTCTTAATATTAAAGGGGACCTCAGACCTTTTGCTTGGAATGGGAAAGCGTTGGAAAGTATATGCATTGGGAGGAGGTCCATCAGAAGTTATTCTTTTAAAACGAGGTACTTTTGTCCAACTACCTCCTTGCTGTTGAGGTCTCCTCTGAATTAAATAATTGATAATTAATCAACTTCTTCAACAATTAAATTGCTGTTCTTACATGCTAAGATAATTCATAGACTATGACTTGAAGAAATCTTCCTACATCTAACAATAAGTCATCTCAAAAGTTTAATGTGCTCTACTACCAAACTATCAGATGAGATATAAAGCACTATTTCTTACAAAATCTCAATGTTCAAGGTTGAATAATAAAATTCCAAATATGAGTAATAGTAAAGCTTGATTTTAGGAGCCATTTTTATTAAGTAGCAGATACACTAAAAGTATAAAAGAGAATGAAATGTATGGAAACAGAATATGATTTTGGCTTAGCATTTTCATTCAGTTGGTCACTTTCACTTGCATTATTTCAAGCATGAAAAATAATAAAAAATGGATACTTAGAGCTGTGTAAAAGTTATAACAGACAATGAAATAGAACGAAGTTAAGAACATACAACGAAAATACATTTTCATGATAACAAAAGACTTTCACAGGGATTATTCCTCACGCAAGGAAATTATTTTCAGAGAAATACTAAATAGCAGAGTATCCTCTTAATATTCAAATAAAGGAAGGGCTTCCATTCAGCGTATAGAGAATTATATTCTTCAGGTATTAAACTAACACCTTACTTTCATTAACCTCAAGTTCTCATCTGTGAGTTTCCTGTATTCTGTGAGAGGATATTAGCATATCATGAATAAACGAAAATAGCCATCTTTGGCAAGAAAACGAATGAATATAACATTCTTTAATTAAATGACCTTAATGACACAAGCGTACACCTTCTAAATACTACTTGCAACGTTTGTTCTTGCATGTTTCTACAGAAAAACAGGTCCTGGGATACTTTACATAAATATTACCAACATAGCGTGGGAAATTGACAATTATAATTTACACATAAAATACAAAATGCTGTCTTTGGAACTACGTATGCCAAATTTGTCCCACAGATTAACTGAATTCCTAAATATGAAAAAAAATTATATATTTCAAAATAGCGAAAACTAAAAAAGTCTCTTACGGTTCATTACACGGTACCCTGAAATCTGAAAATTGTATCCGATTAAAAACCCCTTCACTAAAGTTTCCCAGGGTTACTACGATGCCCTTGTAGGTTTAACTCTTGTTGCCGTTTCACCTATTGCTGGTCTCAGTCGGCTATTTTCCAGGGAACTACCTGCTGACCATTTCTCTCCAATACTGATACAAATGAAAAAATTATTTACGTATAATAACCGTACAGAGCGTGGGGAGGCATCCTTGGTTCCTAGATAGTGAAAAACCTATTAAGTTGGTTTACAAAGTAGTGAAGTTTTAACTGTGCGCTAAACTGAAAGAAATGAAATTATATTCATGAATCACAGGCAAAATATTACTCCAAAAATTGAGAACTGCAAACCCTTTCAAGATTATAGGAAACTGGAGATAAATTGGGAAACAATTCTGGAGTATGTAGGGCACTTGTTCGGTCGAATTTTGAACGTAGAAGAGAAGTTTCTCGATCTCGAGTAGATCCAAATGCTACCCGTTGCTTGCGTTTGGGCTGGACGACGTATTCAAAGTCTGTTAAGTGGAAGAAAATACTGGAATTAGTTGTTTTATTGAGTTAGATATTTTCTAAACATGAAACAAATGGATTTATAATTAGAATTACATGTAAGTATTTTCACTAACAGCTGACGGTTTCAAAATGTTACCTTTCGTAAATGTTTGATAACAAGAACGACGGCTCTATATAATCTAACTTATGATGCATCTAATCTTTGATTAAAATGACATATGTAAATCCATATTGAATGGGATACCTTCACTCATTTTGCGACGATATCCGATTTGTACAGCATGATCTAGACTTCATATTGCTCTTCACGATTCCAATGCAACTCCTGTAAAATATACTACGTAAAATAAACTGCAGACTTGAGAGATTCAAAACGGGTGATGCACGTTCAACGAAGGTAATGAAACTAAAATAACTCTGTGAAGTCGGAGAATAAGCTCACGTTATTTTTTTATTGCAAATTTACGGTAAGGAATATCCAAGGGTAAAGCAACAAATAATAATCCTATCCTTATGCTACAGATACTTAAGGTAAATTTTTGCCCAACTTATTTGATTCTTGTTATGTACACTGAAAACTTGCATTGTTATGATTGTTCTTTAACTAGCGAAATAATTAACTTTGATTCGTAAGTTGAATTTATAGTTTTTCTCAGTTCATTCTTAGAAACTAGCTAAGTACACTTTCACAGTCGACAACATCGAAAATTTTACACTCATTCATTGACACAAAATTTTATTTGAGACATTTATCCATACTTTGATCAACGTACTGCAGGAATTAGCTTTTAGAAAGCGAAGAATGAGAGTTCGATGAATGATAGAAGCCAAATTAGACATACTTATCCTAACAAAAGAAAATGTAAGAGACATTTATCGTTTGGCTGCCATGCAGCTCCGCACTTCCGAGCAATTGGAAATGAACAAACAAAATGAAGGTAAACGAGCGATCCTAGCGGTAGAGGAAGTGGAATCAGCCGATTCCGACGACTCTGGGAGCAGTTTGCGTGGTATTCCAGTGAGGGCTGCTGGTCGATCGAGATGTCGCTACTCGTAATGTGTGTCACACATGGCTCCGTCGACCGAGTCACGCAGAACATCGGTCTCGGAGAAATTTTGAAATTTTCAATAGGTAAAATAAAATAACCGATCTAGAAGTAGAATATTTCCAATCATGAGTATGTTTTTATGTTCATGCTTATCGAATTATTGTGAAAAGAAGAGTATTTAGTGTTAAATTTGCGAAAAACGTTCTATATGGTTACTTCGTAGCATGCATTGCCATTTTGTATAGCTCTTAGACTATCTAGTGAGTTCAAAGTCAGTCTTTGTTAGATATTTTAAAGAATATTAAAAATTTTAGAAGTTTTATTTATTCAATTAAAACTAATTGCCGATTAAAATTTTCTATTATTATATAAATCGTAATTTGGTATCTGTAAGAACGGGAGTAATAACTTCACCGAGTAATTGATCTGTTGTGCTTTTTGAAATATTTAGTCAATGAAAGTCGGTTTTTCCAAGTATTATTTAAATGCTCAATTTCAGTTTCTGTTTCGAAGCCATCGTGTGGAGGGTGAAGGACACGTAATGACTACCTCTTCCGAAGACGTCCTTTTGCAAATAAACCATGTTCGTTTTAAAAAAAGTGATGGAACTCTGTATGTGATGAATGAAAGACTGGCATGGATTATGGAAAATAGAGATACGGTGTCAGTGAGTCATATGTACACCGAAATTAAATGTAAGAATAACTAAATTTATTTCTAGATTTTATCATTCGTATCAATCACTAGCATCCTAAGTAATTGTTAATTTCAGTACAAAAGATATCTCCAGATGGAAAGGCCAAAATTCAGCTTCAGGTAGTTCTGCATGATGGTACGGCTTCAACGTTTCATTTTGTTAACCCATTGGGACAACAGAACCAAATTAAAGATAGAGACGATGTGAAAGACCTCCTTCAACATCTCTTACCTAAATTCAAGCGGAAAGTAAACAAGGAGTTGGAAGAGAAGAATCGGTAATGATTGAATTCCAAAAATCGAATCATTCTGTGATGTACTGTTGCTAAAATATTCATTTTTTTTCAGACTCCTCTCAGAAAACCCAACGTTACTCCAGTTATACCGTGACCTAGTTATTACCCAAGTTATTTCGTCAGAAGAGTTTTGGGCACAACATGCAAGTCAGTATGCTCAGAAGCAAAGTCAGAAGCAGGAAATAGGAGTTTCCGGTGCATTTTTGGTGAATATTTTCCCATTATTTCCTGTTCTGGGACCTTGTCGATTAAAGTGCTGAAGAATTCTGTTCTTCTTCTACTCTTCATTTAGGCCGATATCAAACCGCAAACTGATGGCTGTAATGGATTAAAGTATAACTTAACGGCAGATATCATCGAATCTATTTTTAAGACATATCCTGCCGTTAGAAAAAAGCACTTGGAATATGTTCCTCACAAACTGTCGGAATCCGAATTTTGGACCAAGTTCTTTCAATCGCACTATTTTCATAGAGATAGGATACATGCTGGAACTAAGGATCTGTTCACAGAATGCGCAAAACTCGACGACCAAGGTAATTTGTCGGAAACAAAATATGTTGTTTTTTTTTCATGCGTTTATATTATATTTTATACGTAATTACAGAGATAAAGCGCGATATATCGGCTGGCATCAAAGATCCGTTAGTCGATATAACATCCTTTGAAGACAAAAATTTGGATGAAGGTTTTGGAAACAGTGTTGATAAGTCCACACAAAGTCAAAGTGGTAACATCGTTCACCAGAACATGATCAAGAGGTAAATGAATTTGTCTCAAAGATAAATATCTTCTGTACAAGAACTTAACGCTACTTATCTTACAGATTTAATCAACATTCGATCATGGTGATGAAGGCTTGCCAGAATGCAACACCGCCTAATCTTCCTAGTGTGGATAATTCAACTAGTCAAACCAATGGAAGCTGTACCAATTCAGATGATTACACTGTAAATCTACAGCATAAAAAGGTACTTTGTTTTAAAAATTCTCAGAAGTTATCGATGTCACACATTCAATTGAATTGCCTGCTAGAGAAAGAGCAAAAATTATTGAAACTGTCAGTGTGATTTTAATTCCTTCGGATCAAAGTAGGAAATTTTTTCTATCTTTGTATTATTTGCTCATGTTAACTGTTTTTCTTAAAGATGAGGATACAAGAAAAAATAACTTACCATGATTTGGAAGATACATCCCTGAAAGTCACATCAAGACTCTCTCTGTCAAAAGTTGAAAGGTATTTACATGGTCCCATGCCTGGATCATCAATAAGTATATCTCCTGAGGAGTTAGCTTACTCCCACCAGCAAATCAGGAGAGAAATTGAAGGCTGGAATTCTCATAAAACGCAACTTATAAATCCAGCCACTGCAGTGAATGTTTTAGGGGAATTAACTCCTGGGGGCATTCTTATGAAAGGATATGCCCAAGATTCCTTAGCACGTAAGTTCTTGATGACTTAATGATTTCCTGTACTCATTTGAACTCGAGACTGACTGATCTTCTCTTTGTAGAAATGGTTCCTCCAGATCTTGAGCAGGAGATAAAAAACCTCTATGTTTCCTTATGTGAATTGTTGAGGCATTTTTGGGCTTGCTTTCCTCCAACCACTACATCCCTCGAAGAGAAAGCAGTTCACATGCATGAAGCTTTACAGAGGTTTCACTCTGCAAGACTGAAGGTTTTTGAGGTGGGTGGATGTGTTGTGTTGGGTGTGATTACAAATTATTGTAACATGCTAAATTTTGAACCAAGTGACACTTTTACATGTTTGTGGACGTATAAATTCAGCATGATTGAAAATCCGTCTGACTTAAATAATTTTACTAGCTTTTCATATCTTCATATGATCTTTTTAAGGTAGGAGTTAATGAAGCCAAGTAGATACGTCAGTGTTTGATAATGATGAATTTTTTGTTTGAGATCTGCTTTTTCTTGAATTTTGTCATATAAGTAATTACACTGTGGGTTCTTTTCAGGATAAAATTATTCGAGAGTACACTCCACTCAGTCAGCATCTTACTAGTCATCTCAACCAATTGTTAAACTCAGCTTACCGAAAGTTTGGAATATGGCACCAAAGAAAGTTGCAGTCTATCAGATAGTGATGTAAAATGCTTAAATTAAGGAGATGCATGTGCTTCCTTTTGTATTTATGTTTATTTTGTAACTTATATTGGTATTTTACCACATTAAATGTTCCAATCTTATGAAATCGATTGATGCTGTCATCTCACAAATCTGGGCATTGCACCAATGTTGAAACGTGAATTGCCTTAGGTTCTGTAGTTGCCTTAAATGATAAATTGGAATTTCACATGTAATCACAAAATTTGTGGAAGGAAAGTGAAGTGAGACCAGGGTAGAAAACAGGAAGGCATGACTGGTGAACCTTGGAAATGCCGATTCCTGTTTATTGGAAGTGTTTTAATCCATATTGGAAATAAATTTTATAAAATCATGGCTGTTATGATTGGCATGAAAATTTATTAGTACTTGTGTTTTCAAGACAAGTATTGCTTGAAAGAAAATGTTGACTAAATTATGTATGAGACCAGTTTTTTAAACAAGTTAAAGTTTTATGGTGCTCACGTTAACTGAAAATCCTCCTTTAGTTTTTTTGTTGAGGATTCCAGTTGTTTTCTCTGGTTAGTATTTTGCAAGTGTCATATCCAAGTTGATTTGTCTCAGGAGAAGCCCAAAGTTGGAAATCCATGGTATGATGGTGATCCCAAATCAACTATAATCCAGGTTCATTGTTTTTTAAACTGACCATTTTTATATGTTTAAAAAGAACAGTTTATACTATTTGTATGTCATGCAACCACGAAATACTTGTGGTAAAAGTACTTTGTGTAAATAAAATATTAAGTATACATGCAATCAGTTACTGAAAATCCTTCCCACTTTGAAGAAAGCAATCTTTTAGATCTTTAAAAATGTTTGGATTTGTTGGGAATTTTTTATGAATCATCTCCTTGCATAGATATCTCACCCTTGATCCTTTTTGGCAGATATATTTCTAATTTTTAAACAAATGGAGTGGAAATATTTTGTAATTAGATAGGAAAGAGCATCCATACGCCAGGTACTGAAATTTAAAACTTACTGGATATCAAGAATTTTTTAGTTCTATCAATTGCAACGTGATTGATAGATGCATCTAACACATAGTAAGATATTTTTTCCTATTGGAGGGAAAAAGGCCATTTTAACAAGAGCAGAGAAGCAATGTGATATGCTCAATAAAGAGTAAAATGTAATAAAAAGTAAAAGTCTTAAATATTTCTAAAGCAATTTAACAACTCAAGAAACTGGAACATTATTGTAGATGAAAATAACTCAGTTTCTAGCATGAATGTCAATGTGAGTTGAACATATTGAGTTTCGTCAAAATTTCATGTCATATTCAAAAAAATGTACCTGTAATGTTGATTATGCTCAATTTGACCACCAGTTTTTTGAGCTGCCGCTTATTTAGGCCAAATCCTGAGGAACAGAAACCAAACTAAGACAATTTAATTTCCTAATTGTGAGAGCTTTCCACTTAGGATAGCAAGAGACCCGTGCTAAATGGGTAAGAAAAAAGGAAATTCAAGGATGAATTCTGAAATTTTTTGAAATGATAGTACAAGTTGGGACATATTACAAGTTCCTATTGTAAATGACAAGTTCTCAAAAATAGATGATAATTTACCATGTTACAATGAAAATAAAGATGGAGAGGATGTAGAAGACATTGAATTGAAAAACCATAAGTTTCAAGAAGAAAATGATGATCACCTGTGTCTGGATAACCGGGAGGAAAATATCTCTAGCCACTAAGCACAGGTTATTTATCTTTTGTTCCTTTTTGCATATGATAATGCAACAGTGAGGCAACAAAAGTTTTTTTATTTGACAAAAAAACACACTACCAGTTTCAACCAATTATTGTCCTCATCTGGTTCAATGATAATTTGTTGAAATAGGTCGTGTGTTTTTTGTTAAATAAGAAAACTTGAGGAAGAAGCAATTTTCTGAGTGTCTTTCCATTATGAATTTCCACAATACTTCACCTGATTCTGTGAAGTTTATCCATTCAGGTTCAAGAGAACACTTGATACTGAAGTGTAGGAGTATGTGTAATTTCTGTTTTGGTAAGAAAGCTGTCATTAACACTTGGAATAAGGCTACATAACATGAAGGATAAAATGCATCAAGGAAAAACCTCAGCTTGGTGAGTTCAGCATTTGCTACCTGCAGAACAAAAATAACAACATCATAACATTAGTCAGCACTGAGTCAGCTGCAGTGGTATGGAAGAGGTGAACAATGGAATAATAATTATTAATGGTGATGAAAGTTCCATTAAAACTTTCATTTATATGCTGTCATTAAGGAAGGCCTGAGAAGACAATATTTTAAGACCACCAAAGAGCTGCAGGTAGAAATGTGTTCATAGAGCTGAATATACGGCGAAGGCAAATAAAACTACATATTTGACAATTTTCTATGGAACCATGGGATATGTGAAACAAATATTGATGAAAACTTTTGGTACAACCCTACTACATATATTTATTATTGACTCCAATTTATATATATATATATATATAAATTGGAGGATATATATGTAAAGTTCATGGCATTCTTATGTGATATGGCCTAGTCAAACAGCATTCACTATGGATAACACAGGGTCAGCACATTGCCTTCCACTCTACCGAATTGGGTTTTCTTGACCACATTAAACCCACTACAGATTAATTCAGGTAGCTTTCCCGCTTTTTCACAAGGCCACGATGTTCAACATCATAGCCCCTCCACGAATTGAAATGGGACCCCCTTTACAATATTGCAAACACTATTCACTTGGCTATCTGGGTTAACATACCATACATCCATATTTTCCTTATACTCTTAAAATTTTCATCGCCCTTGGTGTTAGTTTTTTGTCATTGTGAATGGTTGCATTTCCATGAGGTATTTAAATGTTACCACAGGGCCATGCAGGTTGGCATGACTGGTAAGAATGCCGTCTATGCATTCAATGCATCAAGTTGGTTTACAAAAAATCTTTTCTTACCTTATACTTCAGATGCACCCCAAAATATTATTTTTTATGCAATGCAAGTTCCATAAACTCAATGTTTTGAATGTATATGAAGTCTCATTTTGAGCCTCTACTTCCAGTTTTAAAGGTTGGGGATTCCACTGAGAAATTAGATAAAAATCTGATAAGTCCAATCCTTTGTAGAGCCTAAAGACATTCTAAATCCTTGCTAGGCCAGAATGTTGTAGAACAGAAACTCAAATGATAACTCAAAAGAAATTTGACCAAACTTAGCAAACATACTTGGTATATGAAATACTATGGCATTACGACGGTGCAGGCTGTAGTATTCAATGTGACTGAGCAAGATCAAAAAATTTAGTGACTGATGCAGATTCTAGGATTACTGAAATTGATATTCCAAGATTGTGACAGTGGTCCATGGCAAGAGCTGGGAAATTTTGACAATTCTCAGCAAAACACTCAGTCCCTCAGATCTTCCACAATCCAGATGTAAATGCCTGTGACTTCTGACTATTTACACTAACATCACCATTGAAAGGAGAAAATATCAAACTGGATAATATTATATGAAAGTGGCAACATAATACTACTCTCAAAAGGTTGGGAGTGATTGTAGTAGTGGGGTTAATGGCTCCTTAACCGCTAAGTTATTTGCACCAATGGCTCATCAGACATTGATAAAGGCAACTGCAGCCCCTGGATAGCCACATAGCAAGTGCTTTTGCCCTTTGGTGAAAGTGGATAAAATATATTTCCTTATAGTGATAAAGATCCCTTTGGATTGCTACATGCAATATGACAGCTGTTGAAACACTGTTAACAATACTACAACTCCAAAATATTTTCAAGCCTGCTTCAAACAATATAAGAGACCTTAGAATAAGTATCTGATGCTCCAAGTAGTGCTTCGAGTAAGGAGAACAGAACCACTTGTTTAAGTGCAATTACAATGTTACAATATTTAGTGGACCAACTAAAAGGGTATTAGATAATTAATTATTTCAAACAGACATTTCACTAAGTTTTAATACATTCCCATCAAGTGCTCTGATGGAGTAAACTTCTTTTACAAAAGACATATAATAGCAATAAAAATAACAATTTTCATTAATAAAAACTTATACTAGACTGGTTTTTTTCCCTAAATCTATGGAATTCTTTTCATTTTTACGGCTCTCAGCATTTACAATACTGATTTATTGAACATCCAATAAATAAATAACATCCCACCCTAATAAAAACACACACTTAATCTCAAATGCAGATTTTAAAGCAATATTAGTATTGTGGATAGTAAGTCAACCCACTTTAAAGTTGTGTATCAAATTTAACATTTTTATATTCTTCAATCTGTAAAATAAATTAAAAGTATGAAACGTTTACCCCTAGAGAGTACATTTTTGTTAAAATGCGGGAATCTATGATAATGATAATAACTTTCCAATATTGCATATGATCACTTAAGGGTTAAACAAATCATACAAACAAATTATTATTCAACTGAGCATTACAATAGGTTTAAAAAATAAATAATTTGTTACATTTCAACTTCCTGTCTGCTTTAAATGATGCCAACTTTGAAAACCAGAGAAGTGGAAATCAATCAAGAGATCCTTCGTGAATGTAGATAAAAGTGAACACACTTTTATTCTCTCCTTTGCACAGATTCTATAATGATATCATCATCATTACTTGCAGGCAAAAGATCTGACCGGATTTTAATTATCGGTTTGGTCTTTTCTGTTAGACTGGGTGCTGGAAGAAAAATCACAACTCAAGTTATAATACTTTAACATTTGTGCCATGAAAAAAGACAAAAGAAAATTCATCATCTCACTAAGATTAATATCAACTTAACAATAACAGGAAAACTTTTATAAGGCTTAAAGATGATTTGTAATAGGATGGTCAAATATTATCCTGAATATATGGGACAAAAAAGAATTTTCCAGTAAAATAGAGATCGTTAACAGGAAACTCAATGTTTCTATGCCTTCCCAAGGGTAAAAAATTTAATAGTTATAACAAACTAAGAAAGCTTCTTGTCCTAATTGCAACCTCATAGTCAGAACCATAGTGATGACTTTTGCCACGTATTTTGCGGAGGAGATTTTGGCACCCCAAAATGAAAAGTGATCTGTACTAGAGCCGGTCAGAGGAAAGGCCTGGAGACTCTCTGCCCACCCCAGGCAGAAAACCATTCAAGTTCCCTTTCTATTCTCATATTTTTCAACAGACATTTTTTAATGATATTTATTTCAGTGAGAAATATAATTTATCATTGCTGGCTGGGCTTCGTAGAAAAAAAAAATGAACTAAGAGAAAAAAAACTGTAATTTCCACGATGTGTTTTATCTTAGTTCTTTAGTGAGATGTAATATTAAATTTGTTTTGGTAATCATAATATTAACTACCTAGTTTCAGTTTTTTGCATAAATGGAAATAACTTTCAAGGCAATAACAGGCCAACTTTAGAGCTTTAGAGAGTGACTTTACAATAGGTACTTACAATATATTACACCCTCCTAAAAATTATAAATTGTTATTGAATTCAACAATTTTTAAATTATGTTAGATATATTAAAGCTACATAGATAAGTAAAACAAATACTGAGAAGTTGACAATGATTGGACAAAGTTATTTTAAAATATTTCACAATTCTTGGCCTCTGCAATTATTTAAATCGAATTGAGTCTTCCAACATTTTCATCAATTCACTTCCCAGAGGTTTAATTAATTAGTTGGTGTGCAAGAAAATATTCATTGATTAATGTCATTTACGTCAAAAGATCTTACTGTGAAAGATATTCATTAACTGAATTATACTCATCATAACTTAAAATGGTTGTATTATTGACAATAATGCTAGAATATTAGGCTTTCCTCATTCTCTCTAGAACAGGGAGAGTGGAACTTTCATATACAGTAAGGCTGCATAAATGAACCACTTGGACAAATGGAAACTATTTGTTGCATATTGCCTACATTCAAATAGTAATTTAACACCAAGATTCTAAATGAGAAAAAAAAAATGAATTTGCAAAGAGAACTAAAAGAGATTACTCCCCTTTTTATTTTCACTAATCACCACTAGCAAGATTAAAAAACCAAATAGAGGCATTTGTTAAAAAAGTGATGGAAAAGCAGCTCTGAATGCCCACAAAAGCTGCACATGTCCAGAAGGCCAAGAAAAGAAGATGCAGTTACAATCAAAGTCACATTAATATTGCAAAAACTCTTTTATTGCAATATTAATTAACTCAACCATCAGTGGCTAGTTCCATTCTACAATCAAAGTCACCAAAACAAAATTAAAGAAAGCTTCACGCTTCATGAAAAGCTACCACAAAGTCGAGGCTGAAACAGTGGATTTTAAAAGCTTCGCGCCTTCCGTTAAAACTAAAGTGATCACTATTTCAGATGGGAAGAATACAGAAATAGACAAAAAGGAGCAATACAATAGGAAAACTGTAAAGATTCTTTAAAAATAGAATCCTCTTGGATTCTACATTACATATCTTCTGATAGAAACATAAATGTATAGCCTTCAGTGGGTATTTCTTTTTCTCAGGAAAAGTATTAAAGATGGAGGTAGT
Source organism: Ladona fulva (assembly GCA_000376725.2). Classification (NCBI taxonomy): domain Eukaryota; kingdom Metazoa; phylum Arthropoda; class Insecta; order Odonata; family Libellulidae; genus Ladona; species Ladona fulva. Next base: position 212,979 of record KZ308860.1, on the reverse strand, counting down.
GGAATGGGCCATATAACACTATCTTCTATACAAAACAGAATAAGGAGGCAAAAGTTTTTGTAGCTCTTAACCTTTACAGAAGACTTTTGTCTCACAACTGCCAGCCTACATTATATTTAAGGGACAACACCGAGTAGAAGTATGTGTGGACACTTTCTCTTGCAGCAAAAGGTTTGGGTCTGCAATCATATCTTCTTTTAGCCCCTAACTGAAATTTCTGCATGGTTCTGCATCTTACCATAGCTTTGACGAACATAGAATGGCAAGCACCCCAAAAACCTTGTCATCCCAGGTGAATGAATAGTGGCCCAAGTCTCAGGCCAGCTCTGATTGGTACTATAGCTTCAATTTTGTGCCTTTCGACCAACTTTCACCCATGGCATGGGGCATCCCATGTCAAAACAAAAGGTCAAAACAAAGTACAAACGTAACTGAAACCATTAAAAAAACCCAAGAATGCACAATTTTGAAGTGAATTATAAAGATATCCTATTTTAATTCAGTGGATACCATTATTCGGATAAAAGACAGAGAATGATATTTTTAGTACAAATGGACAAGACAGAGAAATGAGGGACTGTCCTACATAATACAGGAATTCAGGTAGTCCAAAATAAGAATCAAACGATTTTTCCAAAATATTATCTACAAAACCATCACTTTGCCTTATAAAATTTAACGCTCCAAAACACCAGAATTAATAAAAAGCAGCTGCACGATGGATGTCAAATTTATATATAAATAGCAAGAAAGAATGGGAAAAAGAAAATGTTACAGAAATGTACAAGCAATTGACATTTCCACCTTCTTGTCAAGTACAATAACTACTAAAAATGTACACTTATTTATAAGAAAAGTCTGAGTCAGATTCACTTAGAGTGTACATTTAGACATATTTATAGATATATTCTACTGAAGGGCATTAGTACAATTTGAAAGTCAGCCAGCCTTCAGGGAAAGATAAATTTTCCAAGTTTTTCACTTCTTTTGCAACTGCAATGCCCTAACTTTTGAAACCCCCATTTAGTTTCAGAAGAAAATGAAGGTTGGCAATTCTTTTCATTATGGGCAATAAAAGCATATCCATTCATATTCTTAAGAAATCAGTAATTTACAAGAGAAAATATTATCTTATAATTCATAACTTACCTTTCATCACAGAGTCCTTATTTAGTAGCAGTGATTTAGTGATACCTGTTTGTGTTGGAAACTGTACGGGTGGTACACTTTGGGCATTGGAAGCATACTGCTGAGGATTATTTTGAACTTTAGTGGGACGTGCAGTTGAATGACTAGAATTAGATGAGTTTGTGAAGTAAGGGCTTGCAGCATAATTCTGATAGCTAAGCTGATCCATCATAGCTGATTGCTGAAACCTCTGCCTCATTTCAGGGTACAAGGAGTAATTCTGCTGCATCATGTTATCAGGAAGCATTTGCTAGAAATAAATAAGAAAGTATTCAAACCTACAAAATAGAACAGTTGAAACCAGAGCATCAAACTAAAACTGAATTAAAAGCTGAAACAGGAAAAAAAATTGCATAGTAAAAAAAATGGAAAAAGTGAGGCAAGATCAAAATTCTTGAACCAGAAAAATGAAAGAAAAGCAGTTATATATTCCATTCTAATCTTTAGCTCTCTCAAAATTAATTTTTACTTAGTTTAATAACCATAATCAACATAAAAACAATTCATCCCCAGAACGGAAGATGGGAGACTGTAGACAATTTCCATAATTTTGCATTTACATACCTCTCCGTTAAGGAGATACGCAACTTAACACAACACACAAAGTAACCCAGGTTATTGTGATAGGCTTTAAATTGTCATTTTAGAGATTTGGAAAAGACTGCATATTTCCATTAGAGAATCCCTTCTCATTTGCAGGCCAAAAACATTTGCAATGCCTTATGACATTCAAATGAAACTTATTGAACTGAACACCAATTCTTTCATTAAAATGAAAACTGGTTAAACTTTGTCACTCCCAGATGCTTCTAATGCTTATTGCCTTGAAAAATTTTCCAAAACTGAGAATACTTGCTTTGAGTTACATCTGCTTCTGAGCATCTGAGTTCTAACTGCTTTAGAAATATTAAAACTAGAAAATATTACAAACTTAGCAAAAGCAAAGGAATTTGTTGAAGGTGCATTTAAGTAACTAATGCTTACCTTTTATTTAAAATTGTTCAAAGTGTAAGTTTTTGTACAGGCATTAAATTATTTAATGCAAAACTATTAAAAGATAATTGAATGCATAACAGTTAATTAATTGTACCATCATATTTCAAATAGGCTGAAAAGGGATACAAGATTGTATGGTGCATCTCAAAAATAATTCCAAATGTATGTATAACGAAAGGCAAATGTATAGTTGCATCAGGTAGCATTTAGGGAGAGGACAAGAAACAAAAAAGATTTTGTACTTTCATTGAGCCAAAGAAAATAAAAACAGCTGTCCTGATTTAAAATGAACTTGAATGAAAATATGTAGTAACACAATTTTTAATAGAAACAAATCTTTGTTTTTTATTCTTTAGTATGAGGGTCATTCAATAAGTCCTTAGAAAAAGATAGAAAAACAAATTCTTTTGTATAGATTTTTTAAATTTTACTACATAATCTCCTTTTTAATTTTCCAAGTGTTTCTTTAACTTTTTAAGCAGTACAAAAAGTAGGATTTTGGATGGTCCTCAAAATAGGCTGTTTAGGCAATGGTCTCCTCGTTCGATGTGAACCATTGTCTGCCGAGGCATTTTTTCAAGCTTGAAAATAAAAAGAAGTCATTGGGGGCCAAATCTGGTGAATACAGTGGATGTTGTAATAATCTGAACTGTAATTCCATACTTTTAGCTGTAGCAACTGGGCAGGTGTGCACCCATGCATTGTCTTGATGGAAGAGGATCTTTTTCTTTTTCAAATGAGGACGTTTTTCTTGATTTCTTCACTCAACTGGTGCAATAATGATGCATAATACTTTTCAGTTATTGTTTGACCTCTTCCCAAGTAATCGGTGTAGATGATTCCACATGCACCCCAAAAAACTGTAGCCATCACCTTGCCAGCCAATTTCACCTTCTTCTGAGCCTGTTTGCATCCAAAAAACCCACTGTTTTGACTGATCCTTTGTCTCTGAAGTGTATTAGTGTATCCATGTGTCATCCACAGTTATGTATCAATGCAGAAACTTGTGATGTTGTGATGGAAAAGTGCCAAAATAGCCTCAGAGTCAACCACATGGTTGTGTTTATTCTCCTCTGAGAGTAATCATGGCACCCATCTTGCTGAGATCTTTTTCACTCTCAATTTTTCATGCAAAATTGAAAGCACTGTACCTTGCAATATAGCTGTGGCCTCAACTATTTCACTCACTTTGATTCGCCGATCACTCAAAATCATATCGTGGATTTTGCCAATCATTTTGGGGGTAGTCACTTCTACTGGATATTCCAAATGATGTTCATCTTTTGTGGATGTACGGCCACATTTAAACTGATTTACCCAATAGTAAACTGTTGGAAACACAGGAGTAGATGCGCCATGAACTTCATCCAAATCAGCATTGATCTCTTTCAGTGTTAAGCCTTTTAAATGTGTTTCATCACTGTTCAAAACTCACTTTTTTCCATTTTTCTAAATAAACAAAAGGTTTTTGTTTCAATCAACAATAAAAATGAAACCATGTGATGGATATAACTGAGATTTTAAGAGTGAGTAATGATACTTACTAAAAACAAACCATTTATGCTACTACAAGCGCCATCTCTTGGATTTTCTAAGGACTTCATTTATGACCCTTGTAGCACATGATACCAAAGAGACCAGTGTAACATAACTAATGCACTGTTTCAGGATTAGATGTAAAATTCTTGATAGAAACAGCCAAATACAATCTTGCCTACACTCTTAACATAGCTTGTGCCAGTACTGACAGCATAATATGAGAATAAGACAGCAAAATTCATGAACAGTTTACCAGCAGCATTCATTTTTACAGAAAAATAATTATATGGTTCTTACATTTTAAACATACTTTAAAGCAGATAAAAATTATACCCTTATTCATGTACCAGAGACATCTAAAATTTTCGAGAAGATCAAAACAGTGAAGGCCTTTGGATTATAGGTTTTAGCTTATAAGATAAAATGCGATAGAGGTAATGATGAAAGATAACTGAAAAATTTCCTTCAACAATTGGTTGCACATAAGGTTCTTTGGAATCTCTGAGATTAATCATAAGGTGGTATTTGGTGCCAATAAAAATGGGGACTAAAATAAGTTGAGATTAGGTTGAGATAGAATAACTGGGGATTTGGTGCCAATAAGATAGATAGGCCAAGCAGCTTTCCAGAATATAACATCTCTTTGAAAAGAATTATGCATGAAACTGTTGTAAAGTTTCAAATTTTGAAATTGAATTGAATGGGTGATGTTGTTGGCAAACATAAGTATAAATCTTTGTTGTAGTTTTTAATACTCACATTGTACAACTGCTGCTGATGATCAGGGAAATAATGGGTCAGTTGATTGTTTATGTGACGAAGCTCAGAGGATAACTGCTCTTGAGTGGCATTTGGGTACTGCAAAGATACATTATAAAAGCTAATTCTTAAAGGTAACCAGGAAGAATTGAATCTATAAACTACATTCATTGGCACACAGCACACATTATTTTCCCAAGAAACAGACTCCAACTGTATTTAAAAACAATATTCTATCATTTTTTGAAAAAACTCAAATAAAAAGATGATATTAACTCCAAAAATTCATCACTTGGCTTTGATATGAAACGATATAGTTAAAAGAATAGGTTCCTTCAAAAGAAACTTCAGAGCTCACAAAACTTCTACTTTTGCAATTTTCCCATTATTTTATTACACATTTAGATGCTGATAGATAAGGTAATCAAGAATAGTTCATTATGGATTTGAAGTATTAAGATGGTGATATCTGGAAGACAAGCAATTTATTTGCTACAATGAAGAAGTAAATCAGATAAAGATTCTGCTGCAAGTATATAAACCATTATAGTATTAACATATGGTAATTGTGTAGGACAGAGAAGATTTTGACAATTGTGGAAACAGCAAATATGTTCAGCTTGATGTATCAAGGAATGTGACTGTATTAAATGAGAATGATAAGGATCTAGGAATAGTAATGATACTTTTTACTTATTTGAAGTCAAATACAAAATTTGCAAATTAGCTAATATGTCCAAATAAGGTGATGTCCAAAATGATTTGACATGAAAGTAAAAGGAACAGAAATTTAATTACAAGTCCTATAAAACAGAACCCATTGCATGTGCTCATTTGACAGGATAAAATAATCAAAAGGTTCAAATTTTTGCTTTCCTTAGGTCAATATGATAAGTACAGCAGAGGAATGCATATGCTATATAAACCAGTCAGGATTTCATTGTAGTCGAGAGAATAAGACTATGCTGGTGATGTAGTAAGGCATTCCTCAGAATTCAAGGATAAAATCAAATTGCAGAAAGAGGCAGATTGCTTGAATAATTATGAAGAAGGATGTCTGAAAGAAAATACAGCAGTACCTTTGATGAAAATGTGATTGGTTAGACAGTTGGCTATAAGAAAAGTATGTCTAGGGAAATAGAGTAGATAGCTTTGAATAATTACAATTTTCAAATCATACACATACCTCAAGTTCAATATACATAATACTAAAATGAAGCAATGTCCATCTGCCATCAACCAGGAAAATTACATCTCAACAGTACAATGATCATTGTATGTATATACTTTAAGTGTTATCTAATGTTCTTTTTATTTCTTGTTTTAAAATTGCATATCAATAATAATATGTTGCGTGTGTAATATTATTCCACTGAGTAAATTTTTTGAATTACTTTACTGGGATTAAAGAAAAAATTAAATATCCCATTATTATTTAATATAAGATACTGCTAGTCAATTCGGGTAATCATTAATACCTATTATTAATTAATTACAAAATTAATTGTTAATTCAGGAAATGGAAAACAAGGCATCATACTCTAGATATTCAAATACACCACTGCAACCAGCTAACTATTGAGGAAAGTGCAACCTGGCACAATAAATTAAATATTTGTATACCCCTGGTGTAAAATCAATCCTGTTGCGTAAATATACCAGAAATTAATATCTATAATTATCAAATAATATCTATTGATCATCTTTCCTTATTCATTTTCAAAAAATGATATTTTTTGCTCTAATTTGAAGACTAAAATTAATCGTGTTATAGGTTTGAATATGCATATGGAATTTTTCAGGATTTTGACAGGATAAGCTATAAAAGCATGATAAAAAGGCAAATGTGATTGTATACCTAATTATTTAATCACAATACATTATATTCATCATTAACTGATCTTTCGATATTCTGACTTCACAAAAATTAGTGATTTACATGACCATCATCATACCTCATTGGATTATTACAGCGTGGAATCTCTTATTAAAATAATATTTTACTTGGGATTTAAAACACAGAATAGAGTACCTTTTTCATTAGGGCTTCCATGAGTCCTGGAATGGCATTCGTAATGGTTGGATATGGTATGCCACCAATAAAGTTGCTATTTACAATTCCACCTTCCATAAAACAAATAAACAAAATTAGTATATAACTGTGAACTACTATAAACATAAGAAATAGTTTACAAGTATTAAAATTTAGATTGATTTCATGTCATGATGCAATATCATAAGGCTGATAGAATAACAATAAATGATAGGATGTATCTAAATAAATATTGTCAGCTTACAAAATAGAGTATCACAAAAGCATGAAAAAACTGATGAATATGCAAATATGTAACAACATTCCATCTATTTTCAAAGATATGATATAATTCAATCATGGTACACACCAAATCCCATAGGTAAGTTATCAGGTATTTTTGGTGTCTTTTCATTTTCAAAGTCGTCCCATGCTGCTTTCCTTTCTTCTTCTGTTAGCTCTTCCTCGGCTATATTTTGTAACAGAGAATCATGCTCATGGTAATTGTAAATCAAATTAGGGTAGCTCTGAATCAGTTCTGCCAACAGTCGATCCTAAAAATAATGCAATCTGTTATAAAATGGTAAATCAGAAATATAAACAATTCCAAATAAATATTACTTTCAGAGCTTTAACCATATGAAAGCTTCAATTAATAATATAACATATTTACCTCTAAAAACTTGCATACACTCAGTATAGAAATATAACTGAAAACTTAATTTCCTTAAGGGAGTATCACAATTCATTATTATTTATTAATAACTGAGGTTATAAGTCAAGGAATGTCATCACTGTTGTAGTTTTGAAAGCTTTTTGATAAAGCATTAAGCAAACAAGCAAACTCCATGAAAAGTGGCTAGCAGTGAACACAAAGATGTAGAAAAACATTTATAAAGACGATCATAATCTAATGAATCTGAAAATTTATGTTTCTGAACTTCCAACAGATTTAATAATGGTCCATTATAATGGTGATTTTAACAATAAATTTACATTATTATGGAGTTCCACCAAGTATCATTTAGCAAGTTTGATTTTAATGGTCCATTATTTTTACTACAGATTGTATCAAGGTATAAAAAAAGTCAAAAGCAAAGCTTGCTACCTTCATTACATCACAGTAGCCTCAAATTCAGAGATCACATCATTACAGAAGTGTTCAGGCAATACAATTGCTTTTCTTTCTTTTATAATTATTTCACCATTATAATTTTTAGAATTAGAATAACTGTCAAAACTATTTCACTGAGAATTATCTTTGAAAGATTGCATGGATAAATTTCGATATCAGAAACACACTCAAATTACTGTATTTTTTCCTCTTAATATTTTCATTTACTTTATTAACTCCTATTTTATAACCTAATGCTTGAAATGGATTCATTCATAAAGAGAAACATTCTACCACATGGCCATCTAAGTCTTGAGCTAAAAATCCAATAAAATTCTAAAATGTTAGGATAAATGGCTGCCAGAGAGCTAGAATAGAAACTCTGAACTCCTATTCCAGAAGCACAGGTTAATTCCTCAAGAGAGAGGGTAAAGACCTCTTCAGATTTTCAGCTTAAAATACCATAAATAAATTCTGGCTAGCTCATCCAGTTGAATTTAGTTTGTGTAAGTTTGTTGGCACAGGATAGAGAAAATTTATACTTCACTTTTAACTTGAATTTTTATCTTTTTCATAAACATGGTAATGACAGCATATGAGACTTGAGTGATGCTGAATAATGGCATCCATCATGGTAACTCCTAGTCAGTGCACTGAGAATATAGTTCATAGGGTCACAATAATGATGTTTTACCAGCAGCCAGCTTAGGAGAGATCATAAGAAAAGCAATGGCAAAGTACTGTACTGATCTTGTCTGCTCACCAGAACAGTGAATTGTTATTTGTACTTTTTATGCACATATTAGGTAGACTTATTTCCTTTCGTGTGTGAATGCGATGTGGTGCTGTGTTTGTGTTGAGCGCTGAGTGTTTTTGTGACAGTTTTAGTGACTGATGGTGATGGTGCAATTAGGGCAGCATGAAGCCTTACACGAAAGGGAACCAATCAGGGGAGAGGTACTCTTGGAAGAAGCCTGAGGTGAACCCTAAAGAGACAGCAGGAGATTCCTGGGCAAAGCAGACCTGGCAATAAAAGGTCTCTGCCACCCATCCAGAGAAATTAAGAGCATACATTGAATCGCTCTTAAAGAAAAAGTAAATCGAGTCATCCTGAGTTTAATGGATTTCAATGCAGATGCGATAGTCCTTCACCTAGCTGGTCATTGCGGTCCATCCTGAAGGAGAAACTGGACCTGAAGCAACTGGTGCAGTTGTTTCCCAAAAAGGAATCTCAGAGGAAGAGATGTGAGAAATTAGAACAGAGGCCACGTATAACACCTCTGGCACTGGTGCAAAGACATTCCCAGAGATCCGTTGGTTGACACTGCCCTTAATTTGAGTTTAAATATTTTTATTTATATTTTTTTATCAGAAAGCGGTATTTTAATGGACATTGAATATGCAGCAGTATCTATTTAAATTTCTCAAATTTTTCGGTAAGGTGAATAGGATGCAAAGTTTAGCCAGTAGAATTCTGAGGGGCTGCTCATCGAGTGTAAAAGAAATAGCGTACTTTTCCCTGATTCGTCCTTTCCTTGAGTATTGCTGTGCGATTTGGGATCCTCACGAAGTAGGATTAACATCCCATCTTGAGATGGTTCAACATAGAGCAGCTAGGTTCGTTAAGGGAGATTTCAAATTTGACAGCAGTGTTTCGGCTATGATAGAATCCCTCGGATGGAACTTGCTTAGTGATATAAGACTTGAATACCATAGGAAGCTTTTCGATAAGTTTGTCTTTATGGAATTCGGGGAGGAGATAATTGATTTTCTCATCCCAGCTAGTAACGCATGCAATCTTTGAAAGAAAACGAAAAAGCAATACAGGGAAATAGTCGCCAGGACGGAAAGATATTTTTGGTAATTTTTCCCGTGAAGTATTAGAGAAGCTAATAGCTATCCAGGGTAGTTAGGGATACAGGTGTTTTACACACCCTGCCACACGCCATTGGTGGTTTGCAGGGCTTAAATGTAAATGTTCTCTATTTCTCCATTACAATGTTTATTTTTCATTAAAAGATTGTTTGAATTTCTGTGCATAGTGTAATGATTGTTTAAAACATTACAGTACCTCACTCATAGCACAATATGTCTCACTTCCTCCACAACACTTTTAACTGCTATTGGTAGAGAGTTTTAAGATTCAACCAGCTTTATGTCCAACATATTTGGAGACAGACATCTACATCTACAAAATTAGCCTGCAAACCTCTTCAGCTTATTGTTGTTGCACATCATTAGTGGAAAATATGAGTCCATAAAAAGACTTGTCCTCACATACATTTCTATTATTTTATGCTCATTGTTGGATCAGCCAGGTAGTAGAGGGTCACATAATACTGATTATGTTTCTATTATTATTAATTAAGTTATTTGTAAGAGTGATTCTGAGGTATTCGACTGAGTTAACTGCATTTATATTGATTCTACTAATTATTTTGGGATAGTTCTGATACAATTGTTCCTGTTTGAGTAAATTACTCACAGTGAATTTACTTACATTAAGATATAGTAGCCATTTTTGCACCACCTTTGAAGTCAATTCAATTCAATTTTATTTCTTCCAAGGATCATACAAAATGATGTAGGATATATCAATGTTAATAACAAAAATAGAATTATACCATTTATTACTTTAAATCAATTGGATAAGACTTCTTTCACAGAATAAAACAACGATTCTTTAAAAATTCCACAACTTTTTTACAAATGAAATACACTGAACAGAATTCTTTCAAGTACCTAATCATTTAGCTTATTATATAAAATTGACCCCATAGACTTGAGACCAAGAGGAGTCATCTTTGTTCTGACAAAAGCTCTGAAAAGGTCCTCATTCTGATGTGTTTCATAGTTGTGTACATCATTATTCTTCACAAAATTAATATTTTAATCCTGGTATGTATAAACATAGAAAAAATGTAAATACAAGGATGGCATGGAGCATCATATCTTGCATTACAAATTAACCTCAAAGAACTTTTCTATATTTGAAAATGAAATCAACATGAGGTGAAGAACGCCAGAAACTGATGACGAATATAATGAGAATAAAAATCACCGAAATATAAAGATAATAGTAACTCGGTAGAAACAGTATGTCTAATAGTCCTAATGAGAAAGCAGTAGAACTAAGTTTACTACTGAACATGAAGTTGGATATGAACTAAATTGTTTAATAATGAAATGTTATCTTTGTCTCTTGATAACTCTGTATATCCCACTGAATTATCTGCAAATACCCTCAGCTATCAATCTCGTCACTCGAGTCAGGTATATATTTCAGGTAGAATAGAGATCTGATTACACTATCTTGATGTACACATGAAGTAAAAGAGAGAATGAAATAAATATGTGAGAATAACTGATACTTTACCTTAGGTAAAATTGGAGTAGGTCTCTTGCTCATATCAGTAGGCTCATAGGAATACAACTCTTGAAGGTCATCAAAATTATAATGTCTCTCAATCTGATGTTCATCCAAGACTCTTGAAGCCAATGAAAGCTTTGTAACTTGCCTATTGTAAATCTTCTCTTCCATAGTTCCCTAGATCAAGATATGCTCATAAGTTTTCATTTTAAAAAATTACCAACAGAAAATTATCTACTATCATACTCATCTTTTAAGCATTTAGTAAAAGCTTTTAAATGAAGGGAAGTACATAAGAAATAAATGAACTCATACTATAATTTGGTCAAATTCTACATATTGTGAATATTTATTTCCCTAATGTAAACATGGAGGCCCCAATATATCAATTTTAAAAATTATTATTTACAAACACAAAAAGACATTCCCTAACAAAAAGTTGGGTAAGTTGGGANTCTTCCATAGTTCCCTAGATCAAGATATGCTCATAAGTTTTCATTTTAAAAAATTACCAACAGAAAATTATCTACTATCATACTCATCTTTTAAGCATTTAGTAAAAGCTTTTAAATGAAGGGAAGTACATAAGAAATAAATGAACTCATACTATAATTTGGTCAAATTCTACATATTGTGAATATTTATTTCCCTAATGTAAACATGGAGGCCCCAATATATCAATTTTAAAAATTATTATTTACAAACACAAAAAGACATTCCCTAACAAAAAGTTGGGTAAGTTGGGACTCAAACTAGGACCTTGAGGTTGGAGTGTTATCACGCTAACCATTCTGTTTTTGTAGTCAGTAAATATAATCACTGAGTGGCATAAAAAACTTTTAGCATATGTAAAAAATTTACATGAAAATTGTATCAACTGATTCTTACTCCATAGAGCAATGACAATATGACCCTTTACTACTCATTCAAAGTGTAACTAATGGCAATATCAGCAAGATATGCAAATTGTTAATGAAATTGAGAGAGAGTAATAAGGGCCCATGAAAATCTGTTAAATACACACAAATAGACTTTGTAGTCTCAATCTTGCCATAGCAATGTCATTTTGTTGTTATTCTTATTACTAAAGACAAGTATTTCTAAAATACAATTTATGATTAGAAATAAAAATCAACTTTATGGAGTATGGTCACTAATTATGTACATATCTTCCTATTTATTAGACTATTGCTAAGGTACTTTCTTGTGCTTGATATGCCAAAGTAATTGTCATAACACAGAAAGAGAATCAGCTTGGATTCCTAAGAAACATAAGGCTTAACTTCTCATAAAGGATATAGTTGCAAGCTTTCCTGAGGTAAATTCCTAGCTTAAATTCAGCCCAAAAATCTCTCATGATACATTAGTATAGAAAGGAGCTGGCAAAGAAAAAAATCTGCTGGATAAGAAAATGAAAGGAGGGGGAGCTGAAATGCATAAGCCATTGCTATGTTTTAAGTGAGACATTGATCCAAACACTGACTTCGAGATTCCTAAATTGTACAAGCAAAGCCTAAGGAGGAGGTAATATACAAAACAACTAAAACATAAAAAAACATACTAAGCCAAGATCACTTTGACATATTCTACCATTCAAAAATTTAATTATTCCTAATTACATATAATAAAGGAAAGAGACTCAAATAATATTAGAAATACTTTACCTGAGCTAAGAACCTGTATACGTAACATGGCTTTTTTTGACCAAAACGGTAAACTCTGTAGATGCTCTGAACATCATTGGATGGATTCCAGCTAGCATCAAACAAGATGACCCTGTTGGCCCCTACAAGGTTTATACCCATTCCACCAGCTCTGGTTGAAATGAGAAACAATCGCGCTCTGAAATGAAGAAATAGATTTAACCAAAACGTAAACACATTCAAGATCAAATTTACAACATAACAAACTTTTTTTTATCACTTAACTGACAGCAGCAATTTCAACAATATTCTTAAGCACAAATGTTAAATATTTCTCCAGGAGTTTTCATGTTGGATACAGCAGCTTCATTCACATTCATTAGCATTTTCCATTAACTATCCAGTCAAACCTCAGGCTTACATAGACCTTATCTCAATGTCCATGCTGCCACTCATTGATTATCAAATTTGGGATGAACACTGTATTTCAACACAACTAAGCAGCCAACTGCATGCATGAATGGCTTCTGAAGTAATGGTTTATCATTAACAACATCCAGCTGATCAATTGGTCTCCACAGAGTCCTGATATGAATTCCAGAAAAATCTCTGGGATGTTATGAAAAGTTGACTTTATGACATACTTAAATGACCAACATCAATGCCACTCCTCGTTTCATTTTTCATAGAACATCTATTCCTCTCTAGTTCAAAGTATATCTTTGAAAAGGAAGATTATTTAAATACGTGAAGGCCTGCTGTGAATATTTCACTTAATATAAAATCTTTCATAATTATAGAAGTGTATGGAACCATTTTCTTTAAAAATAAAATAATGAATACAGGCATAGAAATAACTATACTCAACAGTGATATATTTCATTTCATATTTCAATGGTGACATATTTTTCTTATATTATCATTATGATTGTTTTATCTTCAATAAGAGTAAACCAACTACAGAAATCCTGACGCATGAAAATTTTTTTATCAAGATTCTAACATTTTTCAATTTCTTTCAATAGACCAACAGCATTGCCACATGGTCAAATTGCAACGTAATTACAAATAAATAAATTAACTCTAATTCACACCAACTCTTTAAGTTATTTGCATAGAAGACAACAGAAATTTACTATATACTGTATCAAAAATGTTTAAACTAATTATAAAACAACATTAATGAATAATTACTAATCATTTCTGGAAATTGGATCACTGTCCACTAAATGCAGATAGTATGAAAACCAAGAAGATCACTCTCTTATTTTGTTTGCTGCAGTACAATACACAGTGATACATAATGCAAACAATATAAATAATTTGAAGACAAACATTACCTTGAATTATCTTCCCTGTTGAAACTTTTACACCAGATACTTCGATTTTCTCCTGATACACTTCCATCAATCCTGAAATAATCAATACCCTTTTCCCATGACCCTGTAAAGTTAAAAGATGATCCTTCATCTCCCTCAGTACTTTGGTTGAGTCTTTGGGAATTTGTAGTTGAGGAATCAATATACTCCAAAAAATATTCAATCAGATCAAGTGAATATAAAGACTGGCTGAATAGCAAGCTGTAAAAGAAATGTGGTATTATTTAGTATAACATCCATTGATAAAATGAGCCATTGAATTTTAAAAATAATTTAAGTTAATTATTTTTACATTTTATCTCCTATCATTTCACACTTCTTAAGTATGGTCATAAGCAGCATAAGCTTTCCACTGTGAGTAATTTTATCGTGGTCCTCTAGCTGAATAAATGATTCCCACCAAGCTTTCTGACCAAGAGGAATGTAAACATGGAGGCCCCAATATATCAATTTTAANTTTATCGTGGTCCTCTAGCTGAATAAATGATTCCCACCAAGCTTTCTGACCAAGAGGAACTGAATCTTCTTTTTCATTATCTCCTGTAAAATTAACAAAAATTTGTAAGAAAAATATAGAAGTAATTGGGTGAATCACCTATGTATGTTTTTAGATAAATGGTTAAAAAGAGTTATAGAAGATTGATATCTGCTTTTTGATCATTAGTATTCCAGTCCATTGAATAGAATTTCACAAAAATTGCTGTATCTCACAAGTATTTAGTGACATCAAAATGTATCTCAATTGTAATATTCTTAATTTTTAATGTTTTCAAAATATCAGTAAGTGCCAAACAAATTCTGGATATATCTCTTTTATACACTGTATTTGGGAAATATCTCTAAATGTATTCTAAATAAACATTGTGATCTCAACCAGACATATCCTACTATCACAGAATTTTAATCCATAGCTGAGGTGAAGACTGCCAATTTGTTTTGACAGCTGTGTAAGGAAATAATAACAAAAAATAATAGATATCTTCTGAAATAACACTTGATATTGAAATGATAGGACAACTTGATCATGTCTTTACCATCAACACCAACTATCACATCATAGATGACATTCTTCTTAAATAAAATAGTCATTAACTAATGGTTTTCTCAGAGTAAAGAAACATAACAGAGAAGTGGAATTATATAGTTTAACAAAAAACCTAATCTTCGAATAAATAAGCTAGCATTGGATCAGACTTACTGCCGTTAAAAATGCTTTAAGGCATAAACTACTGTCAGATTTTTTATTATGGATACTCAAGTTTGGCATCAAATAAAAATTTAACTACCAATCCCAAAGAAAAACAAGTTTTAGTATGTTTAATCCTGTGTTCAACCATATAACACCCAAATTTTGTATTGTTTATCTTATAATATAAGATGATTAAAGCTGAGGAACCCCCAAAAGTTTTCAGAACAGAAGATGGAATGCATCAACATTGCAAGTATTCTGTGGGCTTTCTGCCCAGTTAAATACAAATTTGCATAAAATAAATCACTAAGTTGTAGTTAATGTAAGTTATAACCAGCAAAAACTCTCACTGAGAGCTTTCTGTCAAAGAGAAAAAGTTGTTCTATAAAATCAATAACTTTTTCTTTCAGAAATAATCTAAAACTTTTTATTTGAAGCAAGAATAAATAATGTACAGCTGTATCAAAATTTTATTCTACTAAATAATCCTAAAGGGTCTGTGAGAATAAGTTTTTGTCATTATTACTGTAGTGTTCAACCTTACTATTTACACACACACACTATTAAAGAAAAGGTAATATACAAAACAATTAAAACATACAAAAACATACTAAGCCAAGATCACTTTGACATATTCTACCATTCAAAAATTTAATTATTCCTAATTACATATAATAAAGGAAAGAGACTCAAATAATATTAGAAATACTTTACCTGAGCTAAGAACCTGTATACGTAACATGGCTTTTTTTGACCAAAACGGTAAACTCTGTAGATGCTCTGAACATCATTGGATGGATTCCAGCTAGCATCAAACAAGATGACCCTGTTGGCCCCTACAAGGTTTATACCCATTCCACCAGCTCTGGTTGAAATGAGAAACAATCGCGCTCTGAAATGAAGANCCTTCTAGGTATAACATGATGTAAAAAATACCCCAGAAGTTATAACAAAATTTTTATTTTTTCAAATCATACTTGGGATGGTAATAAACAAAGTTTCAAAAAATTTTACTTAATGATTTTTGAAGCTAAACTCGGATTTGGGGTCCTTCCAGTGTTAAGAACCACTAATACAAAAGGTACTTATTTCAGAAAGCATGGTTATTATGTTATTTTGTTTAATTTGTGAAGGAATGCTCATAAAAATTAAGAGAAATTATTACATGCCCAGAAATACACAATGGTATTTATCATGAAAGGTGTTTTACAATTTTCATAATTTTAGTAAAACATTGGCATTTACTTTTATGCTAATTATACCATTAATCAGGTACTAGAAGTAAAATTGCTCTTCCTGAGAACTATAATTGCTCATTCATACTTTAATAAATAAAAGTTGATGACAAGATAATGCACTCATTTGGATAGTCAACAGTGAGAATGTTTTTAGCAAGACATTGCATAATTTTACTCATATTTCAAAGGTTAAACAAGTAGCTAATTTTGTCAGGTTGATAAAAATTCTACTATAATCAGAGTATCTGGTGCTAAAAGAAAATATGTTCTCCAAACCACAATTTTTATGGCACTTTACCATTTGAGCCAAAGGAATGTCAAGATATGTTAAAAAATACATAAACAAATAAGAAAATTTTCTTTAAAATCAAAGAATAATTAAAAACTTAAATTTGAAAAAGCCATGAAAAGCAGGAATTTAGAGCCATTAAGGTCAAATTATAAATAAAATATTTCATTGACTCAGAGGGTAGCAATAGTTACATAAAGACGTTGAAAGTTTCCTCACCTTCGTTTACTTCCTTCTCTTTATTTTCACTGTCAACACAAATAACATCAGAAGATTCAGATGAAGAGGAATCTTCTGCCTTGCAATTTCGTTTCAGTTTTTTCCTTTTCTTTTTTTTGTCATCATTGCTCGACTCTGATGAAGTTTCTGTGGTGTCACTCTCATCAGTATCATCACATATGAAGTCCTTAAGAGACCCTTCAGAATCAGACTGCATCATTTTCTGTTTAAAATTGAGAAAGAGAGAATCATTTAAATAATGATTTTATCTTCTCTAATGGAATTGGAGGGATCTATTAAAACATTAATGATATAAAAAACTTATTCGGAATAACTTTGGTTTATGATGTAGGTTTCCACCCCCATGAGGAAAGAAACTTGACATTAATGTTTTAAAAATGGAAACATGTGAAAGGAGGAGGAAAGACAAAAAGAACACAGTCCATAGAAGAGGGCAGAAATTCATTTTAAATTTAAAATTAAAAGGATATAGAATGAATGAAGCTATTCATAGATTATGACAGTTTTGAAAACTAGCAGGTTTATGCTGCTAATACTACTGTTTGATTGAAAATAGTATAGACCTGGACTTTGACACATTCCTCTTCGATAATCTGTCATTATAATGAGACATGTACACATCATTCAAAAGAGCATTTCTTTGCCTTTAAAATGACATATATTAAGAGTCAATATCAATATCCTGCTTAACCTGAGTCGACATATACCAAATCAAAACACGGTAAATTTGCACAATGTCATGACTCGGTCATCTACACATCTTTGTAGAACAATGACCAGGTGTCACAGAAAAACCAAACTTTTGGAAGAAATGTGGTATATAGTCATGAAGCATAATCCACATTTCTGAGATCTGATCGAGTTTTATTAACCTTTGATAAGTGTCTGAATTAAAAATCGATCTCCATCTACAAATTTGATCTTACACTGTTGAAATTTTTACCACACACTATTTCAATGGTTTAGAAAAAAAATAAGCGAAATTGATTTTTCCTAAATGCATTGGGGGAGGAGATATGAGAGGGCCTAAAATGATGACATTGCTCTGACAAAATGTCACTGCCACCTCCTCTGATCCAGAGAGCGTGTTAAACATTTAAACTGCTGAGTTGAAGCCTTGGCTGCTGCAAAGAGTGCAACTCTTCTCTAGTTGATGGATAAAATGGTGATTGAGCAACTCAAAGGCAAATTCATCCATCTCTTATATGCAACTATAACTCAATAACTCCAGCATATAATTTCACTCGATCACACAGGGTCAGAGCCACAAATGTGATTGAAATTGTTAGCAAACAGATATCTCTTAGATGAGTCCATAGAAAATTCCAAGAATTACCTCAAGGGAAAAGGATTGCTTTGGAAGAGAAGGAATTTTCATAAAGCTCCATTCTTAGAAGTATTAAATTATTTTTGGAAACTATGTTTAGGGGCATGGTAATCTGAATGCAAGAAGGGATCATCTTTATCTGAACTTACTGTCTGTCACCCGCTGTTCGATTCTCTGAAAAGACTAATGACATGAGCTCTTCCTCCTGATGTGATGAGGGATTTATGAGGAAAATCCACAGCTTTCAAAGCAGGGGAGTGGGAAAACGGAGACTTTTTTTCAAGTCCATTCTTCCTTGGGATCAGGGGAGTGGGGTTTGAGAGGATACAACGTTTTCTCTTAGGACTTTACGAGACTACCTGGTTCGTACTATTGAAAATCCTTGTTGCTTTTTGTATATGAAACTGAGGCAATCCTTGCTGGTCCTTATCCATCACCTCCCTTCCCTGGAAATTTTTATTTGCTCTCTAAGAATCCAGTTGGTTCTATTTTTCAGACAGAATATACCATTAAATAGCATTTAAGATAAAAACATTTGTCTTCAACCTTTTGATGCTATAGCACATCAATAATATTCAGAATTAACTCATTACTGAAATGACTTAGTATCCACAAATCACAGCCAACATGCCTCCTCTATATGAGACTGCACTCCCCTACCTGTGCAGTTGATACTTTTTATTGAGAATAAATCTGAAGGGCATGATCAGATGAGGTCTAAGCTAAAGTGCAAGTAGAAATATTGATTGTGAGCATTAAATCTTTCTATGAAAAACTGAGAATGGAAGAAATTGAGATTGTTCCTAAACAGATGGTAAATAATACTGCGCTATGTTTACATTTACTGATATGTTGCGGTATTTCAGAGTGTACTGTGAAAACTATCAGTAAGGTAATTAGGACAAGTGATCACAGAGTTATATATTTCCAAAAAGGGTATCCTACAAGACCCTGAATTGTATTGGATGAATTTACCAAGGTGTTCCAAGAAAAAAGATGCTCTTTCGAACGATGAGTAACATGTCAAATTGTAATGGCAGATCATCAAAGGGGAACATGTCAAAGTCCAGGTCTATACTATTTTCAATCTAACAGTAGGGCATAATGGTATGGGATGAATATAATTTGGTCAGCATAACCATAAGTACACTTATTGTCTCTTGTTGGCCACAGTTTTACCTCTGGTAATCTTATCAGCAGGAAATTTAATTTAACATGGATACGCTAATATACTTGCTCACTGCTAACAAGCATGCTCAAAAATCTTACATATGCTGAGCTGATTGAGCAAGACTTCTCACATTACTTCCCACAATAGCAATAGCACATTCAAAACTGTATGAGGCTAAGATCGAGATAACAGCTATAAACACAGCAAGATTTTTCATTAGGTCCATTATAATAAATTATATATAACTATTATCTTATTTCCAACATTTAAATAGCTACAGGCTACTTTTAAATCAGCTACTGAAATTATCTAAATACAATCATGAAACCAAAATCCTTATATTTTTGTGAAATACTTAGATGAGTTTCAAATGGAATAAATGGTACAACCAGAATGGGCTGTATCAAGGGATTTACATCATGGTAATAATACATGAATCCCCTTACCCTTAATTCTTGCTTCTCTGTGCTCATCTTCAAGACTCTTGGATGAGTCCATATTCTCTGAAGATTTTGAAAGTCATTAAAAAGTGATGCTCCGCCTCCAGTACCTCTTTGAGAAAAAGTCTGAATGTAATGAGAATAAAGTTTGGTCTGGAGTTCTGTTAGACAGATGAGTACAACATACTCATGTTTTGGTGGGAGGTATGGAATCATCACTGAGAAGTCACGCCGCTGAAAGACAAAACATTGTTCATTAAATTAATTGAACTAGAGCTAAAAGTCTCCAAGAAAGAAATTTCCTCAAACTAAACTAAATAAAACACATAATTACCAGGATTAAATAATATCTAAATTAGTATCAGTTTTCTTAAAACACTTATTTATACATACTTAAAACACTGAATATTTCAAAATGTAAATTTAACATCAGTAACAATCATATCAATAAATTTTGAGTTACTAAAAAAAAAAGAGTTCTTAAATTGCCAATATGGTAAAATAAAATACTATCATACAATCATCAATGTGTAATGGACCATGTCAATTTAATGGACATGTTATGCCCATTTCATCTCCAATTCCTATCACAGAACTTGAATTTTTTTATCACATACCTATCTCCATTTTGATACTTTTTCTTGAATTTTACAGCATGAAAAACTAAATATAACTGCCAAGCTGCTCATTAAGCTTATAACCTTCAAGTAAATAAAGTTTAAATAGGGTGGCTTGACTAGATTTTTTTCCTCTCTCTCCATTAAATTCACTTCCTCTATGGACAGTGGACTTATACCTGCCGACAAACTACAACACTGCTAGGATGCCTAAAAGCCTTTACTAGCATGTATTTGAAAAGGCAACAGGAATACTAACCTGCACACATCCATCCAGCATTTTATGCAAAACGTGAGCTCTACGCTTCATAATCTTTACATCATGAGGTGTGGAGTCAGCACACTGACCATTTGATATTGGATTAACAAACCGGTTAAGGAATTCCTTATGAGTTCCAAGAAGATTAGGCTTAACAAACTGTATCATACAGTGATCTGAAAGATAAAACTCTTGAATAAGACCATTATTTCAGAAAAAACCTTGAATAATTTTGTTTATAATAGCAGATATAACATGGTGGAATCATCAAGTAATTGATTATTAAGTGTAAATAGAAAATATTTACTGCATTAAATACATAAGAGAACATATTATTAAATACACCTGATAATGTTTCTGGTTGTTTTATTACAAATCAAGTAGCTGAGATAATTAATAAAAAGCAGTTTATTTAGGTATAATACTATCACTATAATATATCACTACAAGCTCCCCTACACCCTCCCCATGTAGGATGTTCAGATAATTTTTAACAACAAAAAACTCAATCTGATATTTTTGCTTGAACCAAGAACTGACTATCAATGGATTAAGACCAAACATGCAGAAATGAAGATTTTGATATTTATTTATAAAGCAGGAATCCTAGAAATTTCGAAGTACAGATAGGAAAAATATTGGAATGAAAGTTCACTTCATTAATATTCAACTTACACTCTTTCAGATTATTTTGAAGTGGAGTGCCAGTCAAAACAATTCTCCTTTCAGTTTTGATTGAATTTACTGCTTTAGATAGAGCAGACTGTAAGTTTTTCAATAGATGACCTTCATCACATATTACCAGATCAGGACCTTAAAAAGTTTCAAAGATCAGAAATTAGTTCATAAACTAAAAGTATACACAAACACAAAGACATATATTTATATCAGAAGCATAGCCAATATTTGTCTATGGGGTGTTCAGAGGTGACTGGTGACAATTCATCCAAGTTCTCTTTTTGTCTACTGTTAACACTGTGTAGCATGCACCATTTATGTCCCTAAGGCAAATAACAAGTGGGAAGATATGATAGATACGTGCAAACCTCTAACACAAAATACTAATAAATACAATGAGACTTAGAGTTGCTTTTAAAAAATTACTTAGATTAAAATGAGGGTGAAGAGTTACAAAATTTAATAATGATTGGAATGAATTCCCATTGGGTGACTACTCCCATGCTTGGAATATAATGCAGAAAGTTGTATTAGTTAAAGGAATACAAAGTTATAAATAATTATAGCATCCATTATTTTTTTAGCAGTTACCAATATCATGTGATATTAGTAACTGCTAACATAAATGTCCTAGGTTTAAATCCAGAGAACTTTAAAATTCTGACAGAAGAAAAATACTTTATCTCCAATATGCTAATTCTTTTACAATATTTATTAAAAAATAATGGTCCTACAAAATTGAACCATGTCCCAATAGAAGAAAAACTGAAAGATTGGAAAAAGTAAAGATTAAATAAATGGAAAGTTTGTAGAATTTAGTGGTCACAAACAACCGGTATGACAAATGAAATTGTTGAATCTGCGTTCATGGATTCTTCCATAACAATACATTAGGAATTTAAGTACATGTAAAATCAATCATAAGATGGTGATAGTCTTTTTGAAGATGAGGCTATTCTCTATAACTCCAGCATTTCCTATGGGGAAAAAAATATCGCAGAAACACACATACAAAGATGAGTTTGTAATCAGGTATTAACCAACATCTAAAGGGAGAGTACAGACACCATAGACCCCCCTGGCTATTCCAATTAAGTATACAGTAAAACCTGTTTAAAATATTCCTACCATATATGCTAACCAACTCAATGCACTGTTTTCACTCAGTCCTGGTCCCTTTCACATTAAACTGACAGACAGCTCAACAGAACTATCTCTATACCACTTTCAAAGCTGATTTTACCTTTAACCAAGATAGAGTGAGATCTTCCCTGTCAATCTCTTATCAGTGCAAACCTTAAGATGAAATATTTAGCAGTGTTTTCTTTGGTTGAAAATCAAGTTCAAAACATGTCAAATTACATTTTTTGAACATGTCATTTGACATGTTCAAAACTGAGTGGCAGTGTAGTGTTTGGTAGGCTGTTGAGCATTGTCATGGAGAGATTGTTCTCCAAGACCAACTTTAAGTATTGCTGTGAAACAATTCATTATTCATCCCTTATTGTCTATCTAGTTAAATATTGCTTAACTGTAGAGTGAAAATGACCAATATAAATCAATAAAGGAGGGTGCTGCTCTCAACCAAAAAAGTTGACCACTCATCAAAAATGTGACGAGAAGGAAACCAATTAATCGCAGCAATAGTTCACTATATATCCCATATTAAGCTGTAGCGAAAAAGCAATCTAAAGAAGATCCTTCTTTATTTTAAAGTCTGAAGCACATGTTTACAAATAAAAGGAGGCAGGAGTAACTATGACTCTCTTGGGGGCTGTACCTCTGTATGAGACGAATTGCTCGATACTCTAGGGACAAACCTGCCTCCTTGTGGTGACCACTGGGGGGTCTGAGGAGGGAACGGTGGAGGGAGCCTCCAGCAGCCTGCCCCGCCTAATCTAAATCGCTGAAGGGGCTCCGATGGCAGTCACCAGTCCGTAGAAATTTGGTACTTCAGCGTGGAATGAATTAGAGCCCCATGATGGTCAGGCTATGCCATGCACTTCATGGTTTATTGGCTTTGAGGGGCATGTGCCAGTAGGTACAATGTGTTGTGCCTTCATTCTTGTGGTCTTTTTTGGAGGGGCATGATTTTTATCCTCCAGTAAGTGGTGGCCCACCATGAATCCCTATGACTAGGGGTAGCCATGACCCATCTACTGTCCCTCAGGGTTGTGATCCCCTCAGTAGGTTAGTACCAAAAATAGTGCTAGCTTTTCAAATGAACATCAAGTATGGCCCATGTACTCTCCACAACTTGGACCTATGATGGTCCCCTTCGAGCTGTTGGCTGGGAACTCACATGGTACTACAGTGCAATCCAGACCAGGTAGTTGCAAGATGGGGAGTGTATAGGTTCAGGAGTAACTTGTTTTGTAAAAGCTGGTGCCATAAAATAGTCTGAAGCAAATATTTAATAATTAAAGAGCAAAAAAAAGTTCCCTCTTGTTTTCTCACAAGATAAAAAGTTGTCATATCCCAGTTAAAATGCTATCCTGCTTATACTGTCTCCAGGAAAGTATCTTATGCATATTTTACAGTATATCTATATATTCATTTACTTATTGTTAAAGACAAGCTTAATAGACCATAGTCTACTTAAATTGTCAGAAATTTTAAATATATCAAGATAAGAGGGATACATGAACGTAAAATTGTCACCTCAGAAAACCTCAAAGATTTCCAGAGATGCAGTAGTTTTACTTGTTAAAACAATTAACATTTTATATCCAATTAGATTATAAAGTAGGTGTTGTAGTTGTAGTGAAATTTTATTTTCTATGAAACCTATTTTCTTCATTTTTTAGATTTCTAAGAAATCCTGAAAATTAAGCAAAAGATATAGCTATTTATCTTTAATTCCTAACTAACCTGGATCAGCTAATGTAGAAATAAATGTCTCTTGAACCTTCTTGCGCCTATTTTTCCCATTCAGCAGCACTCTGTACATATCATAGCCCAGGATCATGACTCCTCCACTTGAGTGCCATTCTTTCAATTGGTACATTCTTTCTACATTGGCTTTGAACCTACAAGTAGACAATTACATAGCGGAAAATTAGGAAATAAAAAAGTATCACTTGTCACTAATTGTTGTTATCTCTTCCTAATTTATTAAAGTAATCAAATTATTTAAATTGTATACACAGAAATGATTTAATAAATATGGAAAATTCCTAAGAAAAAACAGATGTGAAAAAATCAGGGTGTCCACTATCCAGCCAGGGTATTCCACATCCACAAATAAGTATAATTTTGTATGAATAATAGACATGTGGTTATTATCAGGCACAAAAATTGGCAAAGAACTGTTCATAGGTTCATTATGATAATGCTTAGGTGTCAGAGCTGGCCCTAGAGGAAGGTTGCCCAGGGCGCAAAGTTTTGAGATAAAATAATTTTGAATTTCACATAACATTTATAATTTTTATCATTTCAGTCGCATGGACTCTTACTATTCTCATTGGTCACCAGAAAGCTTTAAAATCAAAATAATTCTTCTACACTTTATAACAGAAATTAGATACCTCTGGTAACTGTGACTCAGTTTAATCCCACGTTGCATATTTATTATATTGCCAAAACTTATATGTTGAAAAAAATTCACATCTACATCTTATAAGCTTTAAATTGGTCATCAACAATCACAACACTGTGATTGTAACATTTCTTCCTCTCACGGAATTTTTATTGAACTAATACACAGCCAAAAAAATGGTAGCCATGTTAATGGTTCCATAGCATAGCACAGCCCATAAAATGCCATGGAGCAATCATTTGTAAAGTGCAAAAAGTAGATTTTTTTCAGGTTAACCACCAAATTCCTTGAGTTTTCCAGGATTCCAGGTTAGTGGACACTGAAAAATTAAGACGGAATATGTGCCAAGGCACTTTTAACCGTCCTATAGGAAAATTCTACTAAGTCACAATACAGAAATTTATAGGCCACAATAGGTCTATCCAGAATATACCAACCATGTAATCTTTTGAGTCTAATAGCTACCATAGCATGAAGGGGATTGATTCTCGTACCACATATTAAATTAATTTTGTTATACTACTGTGACACATATTAAAATTATTATAAGTAAATTATTTCTGTCATGGCAGAGCTCTAAATCTATAATACAAAAAAGATACTAATACATAGATCAAAGCATCTTATAGTTATTACTCACAGTCATGAGTTTTACTGTTAAGTCAACACTTGCCTGGTTAATTCGAATATTTCAATATCATTCTGCATGTCCTTCAGCCAGATTTCAAATTCATTCACCCAATTTAATACTGTATTAAGAGGACAAATCACAAGAATGGTCTTGACATCAATTTTTGGATTATGCAGCAATGTATGGACTAGAGCAACCACCTGAAAAACATTCAGAAAAAAACAAGGTATTTATGACTAATTGATAAGAGCTTTATTTCACTTAAAATAATTTCATGCTTAGTCTTCAGCACTACAGCTAAGTCAACAAACTTCAATTACATTAATAGAAATAAAACCTGTGGCAACCACTGGACAAATGGGTTGGTTATCTTTGTGTAGTTTGGGTACTCCACATTATCTTTGGTTAAGAGGATTCATTTCAGTGTCATCATTATAATGTTACAATAATAATTTTATGTTTGATTTTATATTTAATTTCTTTACCCAACCACTGACCCCTTCTCTTCCATCCAAACACACTCTTTGCACCATGACCCTTCCCTTTACCCTAACTTCTACCTCCTTCCCCCTTTTTTACTTGTATATGTTGATGGATTGGAAAATTATCTTTGCCTAATGATGCTAGCTTGCTAACAAAACATATCACCAAATTAAATCTACTGTGAATGCATACAAAACGTTTTGTTACCATTATCTTAGCCTTACAGGAGGTAATAGCTTGCATATTAAATTTACTTGACCACATTGTTCCTTCAATGATCACCAATATATAAAACCATAAAAGTAAAAATTTAAAATGAACAAAAGCACATAGGAGCTACAAGGCATATTAATTGGGAAGGAAATCAGTGCTTCTGAGTTATAAAACATGACCAGGTGGTACACCCAGTTATACATAAATCATACCACCTTGGAAGAAACCAGCATAAGGGGCAGTGAGTTTCATGCAAGTGAGCCTTGAGAAAAGAGAGGAAAAACAGAGAGGAGATAGTCCGTGTCCTAGCTCCGCTAGCAGTGTTTGCATGGAGTTTTTCATATTATTAATATTACAATCATATATTAGTACCCATTGTTTGGTGGCATTAACATAGCAGAATAGTATTATAACAAAAGAAGTTTATACCAAATTGATAGTAATTTTGTCTAATGCAGAGGGATGTTAGTCTTAATTTTTGTTTTTCACATCAGGATCTAGAGCCAAGTCCTCCAATAGTTTGTCCAGGATTTTTATTGTATTAGCAATTGGAGGATGGCTGTCAATGGCTGAGACTGGTCGTAATAAAATATTTTGTGGAACTTACTAACTCCCCTTGTAAGGAATAACAAGTGTGAAAAATAGCGACACGACACACTTGTTATTCCTTTGGGATTTTCTGTAGGTTTTCAATCTACAAAGACACCTTCCTTTCCTTTAATCCTTCCCCTTGTAAGCTTTGTTTTTACCAGATATCTAGCTTTCCTTCTCACAAATAGGGAAACATCACTCATTATGTGCTGTTATTTCTGAAGGATCAGTCAAGTGACCTTTCCTTGAAAAACTTGAGTTTAGGTGAAGGCCAAAACAGGGTTTTGAGGAAATATCCACAAATCCTGCGTCTGAGCCAGCTTCTGTTCAAAACTGGAAGGGGAGAAAGAAAATATCTGCGCACTTTAAGTCACTGTTGGAGCAAAAATGTATTCATAATGTCATGTCATTCAAAATGTCAAATGAACTAATTCAACATGTTCACCTACAAAGATAAGAGTTATAAATGGACATATTATATATTGTTCAAAAGAACAATTATTTGCATTCAAAATGGTATACATAAGTACATACCATATAATGAGTCCATACGGATCCCCTGGTTTATCAGAGTCTGTGTGAATCCAATCAACACACAGTAAAGTAATGCAAATTCAGGACTAAGCCATCTCTATATGTATCAAAGGAATTACAACTTTTAAGTAAATGTGTGGTATGAAGTCCTGGAGCATGCTTTGCATTTTAGAGATATGATTTCGATTCATTTGATATGTAACAGAATTAAAAATTGACAGCACTTTACAAATTTTATTGTCGATGCTGTTGGAATTTTTCTGAAATACACACAAAACCTATACACAATAGAGAAAATGAGGCATTGTCACATTGCTCATCGAATAACGATGATCTTTTTTGCGTTGATTATTTAGAATTTGTACTCATAATCATTACAGAAATAGGATAGAAAAGGAAAAATGTTTGCAATCTCTTTTCTAACAGCTGTTGCATTGAATCACTTGAGGGAGACGTCTCAGGCTTAGGCCCTTTCAAGTGGCTTGGTCTCTGAACAGTTCAAGTGGCTTAGGTTCTTATAATCTTCGGACCATTTTCTTTCGCTCCTGATCTGTTTATACAGAGGACATCTTACACGTGATTATAGAAAATCCCTAGTGTGAGAGTACTTATACAAGGAATAGAAATGCCAGAGTATCTGTGATTTTCTATTCCCAGTGTATCTCGGTTTCCTTCGAACTCAAGTAAAGCAATATGAATTCCTCAGAATAACCAAAGGAAGCATATCATAAATAAATATTTATCATTCCTCGTTCTATAATAACTTATTTTCTGCACTATCATTAATGGTAAAAAATTGTAGACGTGTTGTTCATCTGCATATATTTTTATCGTATTTTTACTTTTAGATAATTCACAAACATTCT
Organism: Ladona fulva; assembly: GCA_000376725.2. Lineage (NCBI taxonomy): Eukaryota > Metazoa > Arthropoda > Insecta > Odonata > Libellulidae > Ladona > Ladona fulva. Next base: position 184,655 of record KZ308860.1, on the reverse strand, counting down.
AATTGGTTATCAAATTAAATTAAAATTCATGTTTATCATAATAATATGTACACGTATAATATGTATCCTTACATAATAAATATTACCTAATAACTTAATTTCAAATAATCACTTTGTAAAATTTGTATGTAACAGGAATTTCTGGAGCAATAGCCCCTTGAATGTAGACTAACCTTCGTGACATGGCATTACAAATTTTATATGCTTTACTTTCAACATAAAATTGTTATTTCTTTCAGAAAAATGCAAAATATAAAACATACGTATAATTAATTCTCAGATTTAAAAAATTAAATATTTTTAACGTTATTCTAAAAGCTTTAAACTTAAATAAGAAAAGGCTGAAATTCCAAAATTATTTATGTAAAAATTAGCCATTGACAAAACAAATTTGAAAAAAAAAAGAAAAATCATTTTCTGAATAATTGAGCTTAACATTTGCATTGTGCAAACTTTCAAGAGATAGGTAGCCTCCGCAGTTTCTTGCACCTTTATGGGTTAAAAGCATAACTCACCTTATCACTCACCTTCTCAATTTTCTCATCCAATTTATATTTTTTTCCTGCATATGTCCACCTTCAGAAAAACAACTTATTTTTCAAATTTAGGTGACATCTCAGTCAAAAATGCTTAAAATTCAGATGAACTAATCTATGGTTCCACCATGTTATAATGCCAAGAGGTAATTTTCATTGACGGTAATAGCAATGAGTACTCAGGGTTGGCAAAAATTAATATTTTCTGCAAACTTCTCTAATATTTCCCCAATTATTCATCATATTCTGAAAAATACAGGATACAATGCTGATGGTTTAGTAATACTCTGAGAAATTTTCTTGTGATGCATCATTTGATTCCTATATTCCATCCAACGTTGTGAAAGCACAATGTAAATCTTATTGACCTGTGAATTTCTTACGGGAGAATGGCATGTGCTGTTGCAACTTTTGCATAGAAAAAGAAAGTTAGCAAAAATTAATTTTAAATACTTTTCTCATACAGTAAAAGTAATTCCACACACCACGGTGCAATTTAATCGAGGTTAAATACTATCATAATTGAAGGAAAAATAAGAAAGTGATACTTTTGAGAAAATCAGGAACTAGTTATGGTCTTCTTTGAACTGACATATTTAGGTCTAGCTTTCAAGACACAAAGTCTTTCTTGGTATCACAATCTGCCTCACATTATCCACTTCCCACCAATGCTGTTGCTTTACCTGTTAAAAATTTTGGAGACAAATGTTATAGGGAAATCTATGGCAAGAATTTACAGCAAAATCTATTGTGAAATGTAGTCAGCAGCTACTTTTCGTTATACATCTGTAGGACAAAACTCAAAGTGAGAAAGTTTTTGAAAAACACTGAATTTATTTAGTCAAAATCCTCAAACTATTGATAATACTAAAAAACGAATTTATATTTCAGAGGTAACGCTGACATTGGCGTACACGCCAATTACTCAAGCAGCTAAGGCTGTAATAAAGCGATTCGTCCATTTCTCTGAATTATTTTCCAGGTTAATATTGAAGGAATCTTTTTCAGCAATTCATTAAGATAATATCCTTTCATCTTCAATAGTAATCTTTTCATCTTAGGCTCCCAGATAGCCAAGTGGGCAATGTGTTCGACTTCGGTGAAAGCTGTTCTGGGTTTGATTCCCAGTGGGGCTCACATGCAAAATGACCTTAGCTGTTGAAGCATTTTTACCAATACTACTACTACTATACTTTTCATCTTAGTTTTCTTCAGTAGGTTTTGCAGTTTGTTCATGCTCCCCTTTTCAAGAGCATTTTCCTACAAAAAAATTAGTAGAAATACAGTTCATTGTTCTTATTCCATAATATTAATTATCTCTTTCATAGGTTGTAGAGTTTTTGTTCATCCTTCAACTTAAGTAATGGTAGTGAGTTTTCTCTTAATAATATTATATTTTATGAGTTAGCATAAATTATTTCTAACGGAAAAGTTCATCCTGTGGACATGAAGAGCATAAAACGTAATTAAATAGTTCTTTTCAATCATGCAATGATATAATTTTTTAATTAGGGGATAATTGAGGCTCCAAAAATAACTTTACTCCATACATCTGGAGAAGAGTGAATTATCCATAAGATTCAGGCCGAAAAAAGGAAATTTTAGTTTCATTATTTTTTAGTACTACACTGCTGAAATAGTAAAAAGCAACACTAAATTTTAACATATTTAATGTCAGTAATAATGATACAAAAGTGTTCAACTCGTTTGACAATGATTTAAAGGGCACCGAAAAAGTGTTTCAGTCAGCTCCCTCCTTTCAAGAATAAATTGAAAGCAGAGAAAACTTTAGACTCTCTTTCTTTGAGCTTCATGCTAGTTGTGCTGGTTGTTTCCAAGATGGTAAGATTTATGTATAACTGGTGTACTTTAAATATTAAGATACTACATACAAAAGTTGGAATTGTACACTTTAAAATTTATTTTAAATAATAATTATATTTTTTCATATTATATAATGCATGGATATGTATGTGCTGAGCTTTGAGCTATGCTTAAGCTAGAAATTGTATTGATAGGTGCATGAAACAATGAGGATCTAAACGGGGATCCTTAAACTTTTGTGACCATTGAATCCCTTAAGAATTTTTCTCTTTATCTATTTATCAGCCCCTCTGCTTTACTTTTGTGTAATTGTAATGGAAAATGACATTAAAATGATTTATTTAAATATTTGTTTTACAGGTCATTCTTTTCATGAGATATATCTCAAATGATTATCAATCAGCATCTATTTTTATGCTTATGTTTTTATTACTTTCCCTAAAAAAATATACTGCTACAAGGGATAAATAAACATTAATTTTATTATTAATTTAGATAATTTTCCCAGTTGACTCTTAGTAAACTCCCAAGCAGTAATACACCCTTAAGACACCAGATCTAAACAACCAATACATTCAAATATTCTTTCATCCACCTAATCTTCTTAGTTTGAAAACCAAAATTTAATATAAAGAGTTTCAATTAGTTTCAAAATAAATCATGTCTGGTTAAGGCTAAGTTCTTAGTTTCTTTTCCTCTTTCACTGAAATATTTTCTTAGAGGAAAACAATTCTAAACTTTCTACTTCTACAAACTGAAAAACTATAGGAAAAAAAATATATATATATATATA
>KZ308860.1:148531-180452 GCA_000376725.2 Ladona fulva | reverse complement strand
AAATTTCATATCGTTTCCTCTCTGTAATCAGAGATGTAGGTGGAATCACAAGTGCAATCAGCAAAATTAAAACATTAAATCAGCAAATGAGGTACTTCTGGTGAACATATAAATATTTAAAAAATACCACAGCATTCAACGAAACAGTGGAAAATATACATCTCAACATTCACCCAGAATCAATATTTTAATAAAAAGTTTACTTTCAATAAATTCTCTTTATTGCTTATTATTTAAAAAATTACAAAAGATAAATGCTTATACATAAACAGCCTTATGTAATATTTGAGAAAAATTAAATATTTTGCTCTATAAAAAGTATGAAATTATTGCACATTTTTCACAGCGGAAAGAGGCCTCAAAGCATTACAAGTTTAAGGCAGCTCAATCTTCGAGTGCTAATCTTTCAATTGTTTTAGTAACTAAAGATGAAATTCACATTCACCAAGATGCAAAATAGAAGCAAGAGTTTTCCTTCACTGAGCCTTTTTAATGTTCTTTCGATTGGCTGGTCTACCTGACTTTCTCTTACCAACCTGAAGTAATAAAATTGTCAGATGAAAAATTAATACTTCCATTATACCTTAATATACTCCTTAAAGGGTTTAAATATGCAATTAAATAATTTCAATGCAACTACAAAAGAATGCATGGATCATTAATCCATTAATAACTGCTCAATAAAACAGAAATAGACAGAGAAAATATAATTTTGCAAATAAAATGCAGTTCAAATTCACAATATTGAATTTCAAAATGCCTTTAGTCTCAAAAGAATGAGAAAACCCTCTTGATATTTCCCTTTGCCCAAAGACTGATATTTCTTGTGTTTTGAGTTTTAATTGCCCTTAGTAATGAACTCTAAGGCTCAGAACAGAGTAAGTGGTATCAAAAAGGCAAGCTTCCCAGTTCTACAGAAATTTAAATTTTTCAAAACAAACAAAAAATACTTTGCTCATTACATCTCTTCATGGCTTTATTTTTGTAAATGATCTCTTAATTCAGATATATTTACACACAATTAGTTTGTCCAGTCATAACATTCTCTAAATTTTGCAAAATTTGGTGAAATGGCTCCTATTTTATTAATCCTAATTTGGTGAAAAAATAATACACCAACTCTAATGTTTATGGAAAATACCACACTATAAATTGAAGAGCAGTATTTTTCTAAAGAGTTGTTGATAAACATTAATTAACAGGGGCAACCCAAGGAAACTTTCGATAGAAATACCTCCCGAATATGTATATGTATGTGTAGGAAATTTGAATTGAAATTAAACAGTAATTTAGTGCCATATCAGATGTTTGTGTATGATTTTGTTGCATTAAAAAATAAAATAACAGCCAAATGAAGGACCAGAATGGAAATTTATGGACTTTAGCAAAAAATATTATGATAGACTTCAAAATATGAAAGAGAAAAAACATGGAGTCAAGATACTGGCATAAAACACCACTGGAACCAGGGATGGTACCACTTATGGCAAATTGGTAATACTTGAGTAAATAATTCTGTTCCTCAAAACAGCTTTATGGCATCTATTATGCCATGATGAAAACTATATCAAATAAGAATGTAAGCTATCAAGACAAAGGAAATCTTTCAATATCTACAAGAATGTAGTTTCGATTAACTTCCTTTTGTAGACAATATATTTTTCAAGAGAAAGTAAGGGTATTTTCTTTCATTAAGCTGTGCTTAAAGTTTCATCCCAACAACAAATTCCCCTGTTAATTAGGTTAATATCCCATGGCACTAACTTAATTAAAGGTAAATGTTTAGGTACATTAATAACATTCATTTGACATACAAGTTAAAAGAATGAATTACTCTCACCTGAAGGGTTTTTCCTAGACCCATACAATGGGCAAGAATACAACCAGAACCTTTCTCAGTCTCCATCCTCTTGAGTGATTCAAAGCTTGCATCCCACATGAATTTCACTCCCTCAGCCTATAAAGAAAAAAGCAAAAGTAAATCATAGATAGTTCAATCCTTTCATTTCACTCCAATTCTGGCAGACATTGATTCTTTTAATTAAGTTCACATCTTACCTGATGAGGTGTAAGTTTTTTGACTAGATCAGGATGTACAGCAACTAATTCCTCCTTTGTATCAGGATCAAAATCTAAAACTAATTTTTCTACAGTTGCCTCTTTCTCCTTATTTACAAAGAACTCATTATACTGAAAAACATAATTGTAAAATTTAGAAATAACAAATTAACAGTCATATTTAATCAACAACTAAGTTTTATTGAACTCATTACTACAATAATGAAATAAATTGTCCTGGAAATGAGAGATATATTAAACAATCAACAAATCAAATGCTGTAACACAGAAATTAAGGTTTCAGAATTTTCATCTACGCTGGAGAGCTTTCAGACATTGAGAATATCCATGAGAATGGGGATGTCGGTTAGACTCTAAATACAGATGTTAGTGGCAAAATAATTGAGCTTACTTGACAAATAAGTGAGTGGCAGTATTCTTAGACTATAGTAGGTCCATCCTTCAGTAAGGTGTCCTGAAGGTGCAATGAAATCCTCTGAAGGCACAGTGATTTGGACAATGACTAACATCAAGCAATAAGCCATCCATAACATGGGAAGGGTGGCAGCAGTCTCCTTTCAAATGAATGAAGCTAGAGACCACAATGCTTGATACTGCCAAATTCATCTTATTACAGGTGTTGTTAGTAATAGTAAACTTTAAATAGTTTTAATAGTTTAAATAGTAAACTTAACAGCAGCAGTAATGCAGGCAAAAATAAATAATAAAAGGCAAATACCACAACATTTCTTTCCAGAGGATTGCTTGGGAAAGTGGTAGATCTGTGATTTAATTCCTGATCTTGACACTTTTTCACATTCATTTATCACAGGTTTAATCTAGGTTGCACGCCTATAAGTTCTAAATTTCATATCGTTTCCTCTCTGTAATCAGAGATGTAGGTGGAATCACAAGTGCAATCAGCAAAATTAAAACATTAAATCAGCAAATGAGGTACTTCTGGTGAACATATAAATATTTAAAAAATACCACAGCATTCAACGAAACAGTGGAAAATATACATCTCAACATTCACCCAGAATCAATATTTTAATAAAAAGTTTACTTTCAATAAATTCTCTTTATTGCTTATTATTTAAAAAATTACAAAAGATAAATGCTTATACATAAACAGCCTTATGTAATATTTGAGAAAAATTAAATATTTTGCTCTATAAAAAGTATGAAATTATTGCACATTTTTCACAGCGGAAAGAGGCCTCAAAGCATTACAAGTTTAAGGCAGCTCAATCTTCGAGTGCTAATCTTTCAATTGTTTTAGTAACTAAAGATGAAATTCACATTCACCAAGATGCAAAATAGAAGCAAGAGTTTTCCTTCACTGAGCCTTTTTAATGTTCTTTCGATTGGCTGGTCTACCTGACTTTCTCTTACCAACCTGAAGTAATAAAATTGTCAGATGAAAAATTAATACTTCCATTATACCTTAATATACTCCTTAAAGGGTTTAAATATGCAATTAAATAATTTCAATGCAACTACAAAAGAATGCATGGATCATTAATCCATTAATAACTGCTCAATAAAACAGAAATAGACAGAGAAAATATAATTTTGCAAATAAAATGCAGTTCAAATTCACAATATTGAATTTCAAAATGCCTTTAGTCTCAAAAGAATGAGAAAACCCTCTTGATATTTCCCTTTGCCCAAAGACTGATATTTCTTGTGTTTTGAGTTTTAATTGCCCTTAGTAATGAACTCTAAGGCTCAGAACAGAGTAAGTGGTATCAAAAAGGCAAGCTTCCCAGTTCTACAGAAATTTAAATTTTTCAAAACAAACAAAAAATACTTTGCTCATTACATCTCTTCATGGCTTTATTTTTGTAAATGATCTCTTAATTCAGATATATTTACACACAATTAGTTTGTCCAGTCATAACATTCTCTAAATTTTGCAAAATTTGGTGAAATGGCTCCTATTTTATTAATCCTAATTTGGTGAAAAAATAATACACCAACTCTAATGTTTATGGAAAATACCACACTATAAATTGAAGAGCAGTATTTTTCTAAAGAGTTGTTGATAAACATTAATTAACAGGGGCAACCCAAGGAAACTTTCGATAGAAATACCTCCCGATAGGAATACCTATAATAATAATAACGTCTTTTTTAAGGCAAATTTTAGTCTAAGACCACTCTTATAATTAACCTTGTAAAGGGGAACACAAACAACCATGCCCTGACCAGGATTCGAACCCGGGACCTCGGCACTGCTAGGCTAGCATGCTGACCACTATGCCACCAAGGCCAGCCGATAATAAGGACAAAGGAAGTGAATTATCACATTAAGGAGTAGAAAGACTGCTGCACCAGCTAAGAATACATCAGAGATAAAAAAGGCAAGCAAGGAGGATACTGTTTCCTCAGTGAATGGTGCACAATCATGCCTCTCAGGTATTCATCTGGATTAGAGCATTGCCCTACATTGACCAATATTCTTACCACTGTCTCTGCAGCAATCTCTGAGGTAACACCTAGTTGACAGTGATCAAAACATCACCATAATCAATGTCACAACATAGATGACAAAAAAAGAAATTCCTGCACAAAATATGCAAGAATTAGAAATATTCGTTTTTTATTATGAATTATTATTATCACCCAGAAATAAGCAAGGAAAAGAAGATAGTGGAAGCAGAAACAAACGTAATTTTCCCAGAATCTGATTCTGAGTATGGATCCGACTTCAACGATGATGAACCAGCAGGATCGTCTGAAGACGACGAAAAAAAAGCTAAAAGATTTCATCCTGCGGCAGGTCCAGCATCAGAGACATACGTATAGAATAGATTTCTATTCCTGACTTCGAAGGAATGCACAGTGTCATTGGCTTAGAAAACTTAGCCCCATTTGAGTGTTTTTTAAAGTTTTTTTCCCAAGAAAATTTTTGAAATTACTGCCAAAGAAATAAATAGATATGCGAAGGTATGATTGCAAAGATGGTATCCCTTTCCCAAGATCGAGGTTTTTGCAATGGAAAGATGTTTCGGCAGATGAGATTCAACCTGTTGTAGCTGTTGAAATAAGTACGTGGTAGAGCATAAACCGTTACTTGCATTCTACTTTCAAGAATCGTTTTTGCTATTCCAGACACCAGGATTTAATGAATTAGTTACTTTAGGTATTTCAAACATTAAATGAAGATTTTTATCAGAGGCAAAAGAATCATAATAAAGACATTAGTTTCTTAGAATCTCAGCTAAATTGGAATGGAGTTGCTCAGACAGTTTTTTATCAGATATACTTTCAATTCATAGCTTGAGAAGTCTTTTCACAGCTTCAATCCTCCCCACTATAATAAACTCTTTGCAGTACAAATTGAGGTGAGGGATGCACAAACAACAGGGGCGAAGCAATAACCTTGATAAAAATTGAATTATACAGTACCAGTCCAGGATAGTTGGAAGAAAGGAGGTTCTAGAGAATCTAAGCATAAGTTTTAACAGATAATAAATAAGTTTTTAGTGATTTATTAAGAATATAATGAAATATTGCGTATTTTAGATATTTTGTGCATGGTTGCATACCCATTAGGGAGATCTTCTAATTACTCGTTATCGTAAGTTACCCATGAGCCAAAAATACTGAAANTAATGAAATATTGCGTATTTTAGATATTTTGTGCATGGTTGCATACCCATTAGGGAGATCTTCTAATTACTCGTTATCGTAAGTTACCCATGAGCCAAAAATACTGAAAATAGATGCATACCTATCATATAAAGAAGTGGGGACAAAAAATTCACCTAATTTCAGACTTTCATTTTTCCATGGATATTTGACATCTCAAGTGGCATAGGTCTTTTTTTCCTTGATGCACTTAAAGGGTTAAAGCAGCCCCAGGTTCGACTCCTGGTGGGGGCCAACAATAATTGGTGTTCACCCTGCATTGTGATGAATATGGGCAGCTATCTGAATTAAGAGGTAGCAAGTGCAGTCCCAAAATACAGTGGCATGGGAGTCGATACACTGAGCATGTGTCACTCGCCGTAAATACTGCCATGCTAGGCCCTATTCTTCCAAGGGGTGTCACATTACAACTTAACTTTACTTTTTTTACTACTTATTATATGGTAATAATTATGAGAAGTTTTTTTTGAAAATTAAGTTAATGTAACTTTGCTTCAGATGTTCAGAACATCTAAAGAGACATCTGTATCCACTGTAATTACAGCTAACAATGTTGTTAAGAGTAAAAATAAGAGGACCTCTAGAGAGCTAATAATATAGGGACCTTCTATCAATAAATAATGGAACCTAACACCACCGAGGCATCACTGCATTGCAGGAGCTGTGGGGAATATCATTATCTGTTCTCTTCACCTTACTATATCCCTTTAAACCAGTGGCTGAGAATGCATGGTCTGCCTAACATATCTACTCGTCCCAAAATTTTCCACTACACTAATCAGTTTTCTCCAATGACAGATACAAAGTAGGAAAATGTCAGAAAATGCAGAGAAAGTCACCTCCTAGAGACCCAAGTCTACTTCCTGCAACAAATGCTGTCTTGAAATCAATACTTACCAATTTCTGCCTTTCAGCAATTCTCCTCTTTCTCTCATCTTCATCTTTTGCGGCTTGCTTGGCTCCTTCTCCCAACATCTTATCTTTTATTACCTTCCGGATGTTCTTTCTTCCTTTGCTTCCTTTGTCATCCTTCAAAGAAAACAGAATCATGAGCCTCAGGTTCTCTTTTCTTTTATGATATATGTGACTTTTGAAATTAACAATTTCAAGAACTTACTATTTCTTCAATATCACTATCTTTTTTCTTCTTCTCATCAGAATCTGAATCGGAAGCTGCCAACCTGATTCGCCTATGTTTTTTCTTTTTACTGAAAAGGGGAACAATTAAACAGGGATATTCATTTTACATTCTTATTTTTCAATAAAATGCATTCCTCAAATAAACAGCTAAGTAAAATTTCCTTTAATTAATTCAAACTTAATTTTACAAGGATTTTTCAATACAAGTTTTAACAATAGTCCTGAATTTTCTGATATTTTCAACAAATTCCAATCCTCATTTATAGCAAAATACAGCAGGAAACTATTTAATTTATTAGTAACATTAGGGAAGGTTTTTATTAACATTAGGAACCATATTCTTCTGGCCATTAAGAATACCTCCTATTCAGTCACTCTAATACTTACAAGGGGAGTAGCACCTCTGTGGATTCGCACAAGACTTTCAGGGTATGTTCTTTGCTAAAAAACAATAGACACATGTCCGACTGTTGATACAACTAGGCACTTTTTACCACAAAATTAGAAACTGAAAATTGGAGTTAAGCAACAATGCCATAAACGCATATCACCATGAAGATCGTGAAACTTTCCTTGTAGAAAAATAATTTCTCCCATCTTTTTATAAATAACTTATATTTTACAGTTAAATTTTATCTCCCTACACTCCAAACATTATTTACCTTTTCCGTCAACATTTATTCAAATACGTCAAGTTGGATCTAAGGCCTGTATTCTATTGCTACATATAGGATTAGAATTCTTAGCCTGAACCACGAGTGTCACAGACTTGGTCGTTTCATGTCGTAAGAGCCCCAATGGGAAACCCCAGTAATAGTAAGATATCCATCCTAGCCATTATAAGTTTGATCCCAGAATGTCCAATATTCCAGATTTTTCCAGTAAGAATGCATTGTGTGGAACTTTGGAAATTTATTTCAAGTACTTCCCAGGATAGTATAATCTGTTCACCGCAGAGGTGGTACTCCCCTTGTTAAAATAATTAGCAGGGGTGGATTTAAGCTATCAAATTTTTCATAAAATACACAAATATACATTTCATAGAAAACTCATTCGCTTTACTATGGCAGTAATATACAAGTTTTGAATTACAATACATAGAATTTCTATAAAATGAATGATGGATTGACTTCTTTACTTCTGTGACATAAGCAATGTAATATATTATATAAAAATACTATGCAGACCTACTTGACAAATATGAAATTCTTTCTTGAAGCAGAAAAAACCAGAGAAATTTGTGATTGAGAATTTACTAGCACATTTTAATTGAGGCCTTTGTGGTTAAGACTCTCAACTAGCCCCTATAGTGCCTAACTAAAAATCCACCCCTTATTATCAGGAATCAAAAAGAGAGTGAAATAACTTACTTAGTTTGTGATCCTAAGGAAGTGGATCCACTTGAGTCTGATTTAAGCCCTCTCTTCCTCTTCTTCTTATCACCTTTACCACTGTCAGACTCACTGCTTGAGCCACCACTTGTAATCTTTGCTTCAGAGGATGAACTCTTTAGCCTTCTACGATTTCTGCCACAAATGAAAGTGAATAATCAAGCAAATGCATTTCTAGAAATTGAATTGCTCTTTTCTATTGCCAAAAGGAATACTAAAACAAATCATGTTTCTGAAGTACTTATGTTAGTCTTAAAAAAAATTAAGGAGGTGGAATAGGTGGAGAATTTTTCCATAGCCAAGCAATAGTATATTATTTGCTTAAGCTGCAGAAGATAATATACCCTTGCAAGATTTGCCTTTGAACAAGGATTTAAAATCTTAGAAATAACAATAATTAAAAAAAAAACCAACATCATGATTTGTGGAATGAAGATTGAGATATCCAAATCTGGATACCGAAACATAAACATGAAATAGAAAAAAGGAAAATAAAAGATGAATAAGGTTTGATAGAGCTACTGTTAGTATTGAAACCATCATATATCTTTTACAAGGTAATTTTGCTAAGTTACGTTTAAAGATTTTCCACAAAAAAGTAGTGTGATAATCAACAACATTATGTTTATAAAATATCATAGTTTAGCTTAGTGAAGATAAACTTTATGCCTGCAGGCTCAAATAATCTCATTCTTACATGAGTTCTGTATTACTAACACTTAACAATTATGATAATATAGTGCTCAGTGATCGTAATATCGAAGTTTGGGTGAATACCTGATAATTACATAAATAATAAGAATGAAATGGGATAATATAGTGCTCAGTGATCGTAATATCGAAGTTTGGGTGAATACATGATAATTACATAAATAATAAGAATGAAATGGGAATTTCATAGCAATAAACTCCATCAATTCATAATATTTCTTATTTGGCCTATAAAGATTCAGAGCCATTAATTTTGTAGTATGGTCAAAATAATCCTTTGCCACTGGTTTTTTCTTCTCTATTAAGATAATAATTAAGATTGTCTTGGAGAAACTTTGAAATATTCTTTTTGTAATTATGATCTTTCCTGTGAGTATCAACAAAGTTGAGGCTAATGGATCTTTATTATATCAAAAGAAATAGCAGTATGGGATTCTTAAGGAAAAAAAGGTCTTATGAATGAAAAACTTTAGTCTGCGGAGAACTTGGAAAAGAGTGTGGAGAGAGTCCACCAGGGTAAGTTCACAAAAGATATGTAAATGATAACAAGGGTGGGGGGGGGAGTAAAACTTTAAAAATTTGGAGAGATTTAGTAACTTCTCTGAGCTGAGAATCCTTTGGTAGAAAACTAACTGATGCCCCATGACAATCAAAGCTTCTCTAAAAAGAGAGATTGCTCAGCAAGGTAGCACATCAGGCTACAGAACCTACCTAGAAAATGGAAGATAAAGGTTTGTGATCTACTTCTCCACTTTCATTCTACTTTTCCACTTCTGTAAATAAATTTTGTCTGAATAGTTGGTTTTCAAAAATATATTGCAAAAAAATTCACTATTTCAACCTCAACTTTAGCAATAAACCTAGTCACATAAAAAATTTGGAAAGGGTTGAAGACTAAAGGATAAAGGATTTATTTAGAGCTACTTAAATTTATTTTAAAATAAATTCAACACTTTAAACTATTTACCCAGAATAACAGGCTTGAAAAAAATAGTAAAAAAATTATGAAAGCAGCCAAACTGTAAAGTCAATGTTTCATGGTACATGCTGAACAAGCAGTTGCAGCTTACAAGTTAAATGCATTACAATTATCATAGTTAAGTAAAATTTAAACCCAGGAAATCAAAAAAGAAAAGAAGAATGATGTTGTAATCCAATAAATAAAATGATCATTAATGAGGATAACCAATCTCTTACAAAAAGCAACATGACTTATAAGCTGTATTTACTTTTGTCGTTTATAATTAATAATTTAATAACGAGATGCTTAGATTAGTGGATATTTATCAACCAATACCCAGGAAGTACGCTAAATGAATAACTTATAAGGAATATATAACAGAAAAACTGCAACAAAATATACTACAATTTAAGAGATGTACTAGAGACAGGTTTCCCTAAAATATATGACATCAGACAAGATAAAATATTAACAAAGACCTATCCTCACAAGCCAATGAACTATTTCTAAGCTATTTGCTAAGAATTTTTAGGTCATTGATGAATGGAAAATTTGTCACATGCAAGCAATTTATCAATACTAATATAGATCAAAATTATTTCATTTATAAAAAGTGAAGTGCTTCTTCAAATTCGAATCAAACCATGATTAACTAGTCTAAATATGGAAATTTGATGGAGCGAAACATTTACACTAATATAGATAAGTAAAAAACCATTTAATATAAGAAACAAACAACTATGATTTCCATATTTGTATTCACTGATAGATGTTGTTCAGAACATTATTACGATTTTGCACAGAAGATGGATATCATAGAACATTTTGTCCTACCGCCAGTTTACTACATCTAATAACAATGACATTCATAACAAGAGCTAATAACTGTAACATGTAAATATAATTTCAGTTTACTACATCTAATAACAATGACATTCATAACAAGAGCTAATAACTGTACATGTAAATATAATTTCATAAGGGTAGGGTAAAGAATTCTCCAAAAAATATGAATTTTTAGCTTCTACTTTCAAGCAACCCTGTGTCTTTTATTTATGTTTTTATCCAAATCATGAGTATTGAAATTTTACGTACATAGGGGTGAATAGCATTCTGATATGAAAATAAAAGTTTATGAGCAAAATGAAAATTATGCTTAAAGGTATGCAATGAACTGACAAACTATTAATATCTCCAAATCATATAGTTTTTTTTTTTCAAATAAAAATTAAAGAAACAAATTTTGTTGAATTTAATTTTTAGAATATGTACTGAACCATAAGGAAAAAAATGGAACATTGTCAATGAATTAGAGCTTCGAAACACTATGAGGCAATGTGGAGGGCCCTGCAAGCTTTGCAGACCATATTGATTAGCCGGGGCATCTTTAAGTTGGCTATCACAAAATTGGGGTGCAGATTTGACAGAGAAGAGTTGATTGTTACTTTTTCCAGAGAAAAGGATGCTGCAAGGGAACCGCCTGCCCATTTCGTCATGGGAACCAGGGATCAACTGGAATATGCTACCAGTTCTGGGGCGGAACAGAGCAAAGAAGGGGGCAGTGTAATGAATATCATTCCTGAGTGTTCCAGAAGTGCTTCGCTACATCACTACATTGTATCCACCGGATGTCTAATCGTAACTTTCAAGGCTCCAAGGAATCGTGAGAGTGCGGAGCCAGGCTGTCGGGATCTGGAGTGACGTGAGGCGGGGCAGGTGGGTGCAAGGTTTGCTATGGGATGGGGGGCTGTCCTCAAAACCACTATTTTGAGGACAGTCATGTGAGATCGAATATGGCGTAAAGTTGAGTTTTAGAATAAATGCTGCGTGAGAGTGACCGTTGTGTTTTCTTGTGTACACTCTGTTTCCCCAACATTTCTTGTCATAGAACATAACAATAATTTTACATATTTAGACATTAAAACTGAAAGTTTATTTTAAACAAATGAAAGTTTATTATTTCAGGAGACCTAAAATGTACCTCTTGAGCACTATTGAGTAGATTTTGAAGTTTGATTATCAATGAAAAGTTGCACCATGGTAACAGAGATACATGTATCAACAGAATATTAACTATTACGTTGAATATTTTCTTAACTCTTAGAAAACGCATTAAACTAAATACACAAGTTATTTCAAAGATCAAGACAACCTAGACCAGACATGCATACCATTAGCAAGCCTACACCTGTCAATAAATAAAAGTTTAATGTTCTTTAAGTTTGATGTTCTGTAATTTCTATGATAGAATTGAATTATTAAGCTATGAATTTTGTGATGGGATGGCATGAAGAAAGTAAATGCAAACTTTTGCAGTAACATACAATAATACAGTAAAACCTCATTAGCACATACTCTTAACACAAATTTCTCTATGACACAAACCCTAATTGCTGTCCTGGCACAGATACTTAACATTGTATAGAGTTTTATTTGTTTAACACAAAATTTGGTTAGTGCAACATTTGAACTTCTCCAGGAGAAATACAACCCATGGAATATTTTCAATATGGATTCTACAATCTCTTGCCAAAGTCTTTAAGTGCACCAGTAGCAAGTAAAGATTAACTGTTGCTCTCTCCTGTACACCAATATAAATACAGGTTGAGAATTTGAATATAGAGACTTGATGCTCTCCTGGTGGATAGCTTGGATAAATTGTTCTTGGGTTAACACCCAGGTAATTTGGGTGTTAACCTGAGAACAGTTTACAAGGGCTGTATGATAAGTACCCATGTTTAGCGACTGACTGCACCACTGACACAAAATGAGTATGCCGTAATTTAAGACCATCTTTATACATATGGCTGTCAAAATTTCAGACAGATTAGTTGAGTAGCTGTTGAAAGTAGTCAAGTTCATGTTTGCTTGCCACCATGGAGAAAGAGCAATATCGTTCAGTGATTCGATTTCTTTTTTTGGATGGAATGACGTGTGAGAAAATCAAGGTGAAATTGCATGCTGTTTATAAGGACCATGCACCTTCGATGACTACCATCAGATATTGGTTTAATGTATTCAAGCATGGCCGAACATCTGTTTTTGATGAAGAGCACCCAGGCTGTCCGATTGAGGTGACTACGGAGGATATGATTAACAAAGTCCATGATATCGTGCTAGCAGATTGCCACGTGAAGATCAGAGAGATTGCTGACATTGTAAACATATCAATTGAACACATACAAAGTATCCTACATGAAAAATTGGGCATGAGAAAGCTATTGGCGAGATGGGTGCCGTGTTTGCTCACAGTGGAGCAAAAATGGAATCGCATGACAACTTTGGAGCACTGTTTGGACATGTTTAAGTGCAATCTGAAAGACTTTCTACGGCGATTTGTGACTGTTGACGAAATATGAATCCATTACCACATGCCAGAAATGAAAGAACAGTCAAAACAGTGGATTTCACTCGGAAAACCTGCTCCAAAGAAAGCAAAAAGGTTCCATCGGCCGGAAAAGTCATGGCCACCGTTTTTTAGCGAGGCATCATATTCACCAACTATTTGGAGAAGGGAAGGACAAACACAGCAGTACTATGCTGATTTATTGGACTGATTCGATGCTGGATTGAGGAAAAAACGGCCTCATTTGGAAAAAAAAAGTGCTCTTCCATCATGACAACCCACCAGCACACTCATCTGCAATCACCACTGCAAAACTGATTGAATTACAGTACAAATTGCTACCTCATCCACCTTATTCTCCAGATTTGGCCCAATGGAATATTTTTGTTTGCAAACATGAAAGAATGGCTTGGGGGGAAGCGATTCACGTCAAACAAGGAAGTCATCATCCCAACAGAGGCCTATTTTGCAGAGTTCGACAAAATGTATTGAGTTGAAAGGAAACTATATTGAGAAATAAATTTAAAAGAAGTTTTAAAAAATGCATTTTCTTGCCTTACACAGGTACTTATCATACAGCCCTTGTATACAGAATGTGAATATTTTTTGCTGCACTTCCCAAAAAGATAGGAACCCATAACTCAGTATGTAAATAGGATTCAACACAATGTGCTGTAGGTAGGTGGGTGTCATATTGTAGGTAGACTACTTCTAAATTGATACTTGGTTTTATGCCAAAGTGCATCAAGTTTTTGTTCAAAAAGAACATATAGAAAACTCTGAATTCATTTTGCTGTACTTCCTGAAATGATTGCAACTTGAAACCTTTCATAGAAGACTATACTCCATGTGGCAATAAGTAGTAATACTGATATGAATGGTCCTTGGTTCAATACCACATTGGTTTAATTTCTCAAAAATGTTCTTAGAAAGAATTTGAATCCTTTTTTAAACCGGAACATTGCAATACAACAGGTGGGAAAATCATTATGCATGCTTGCAGTATGCAAGCAACTATAACTCATTTAATATTTTAAATAAATTCCATTACATGATACAGTAAGAGGTTTGTGAAATTACTTAGACTGTAAGCCTCTACACTGATCCAATGCCTTATATGTAACATGAACTTTTAGGATTAAATGCAGCATACACGGTAGCTTCGGGGACTGCCCACTCTCAACCAAAAACATTTTAAAGAGAATGTTTCTATACAGTTTGACAATGTGTAAATGTGACCCTTAGGATTTTTGGCATTGATTCTCGACTGAGTGTTAAAGTTAAGGCGAATGTACTACTGACATGAAAGAATAGTCAATACAGCAAATGATCTCATGTGAAAGTTGTTTAAAGAAAGAAAAGAGTAGACTGGAAAGTTAGTATGATTTTTCAGGGGAATTAAAAAAAGGAATGAGACTGAATGATAAGACACAAAAGGTTAATAACAGGAGAACATTACTACGTAAAGTAACTGAACCACTTGTAAGCAGATTAAGTTAACATGAAAATCAACTCCACCAAGTCAATGCACTTTCCAAAACTAAAGAGTCACAATGAATAGACATATGACTTAGTTTTTCAATAAATTTTTCCCTCAATAAGGAAATACAAGCAAATTCTTGCAAATTACTTGTATTTCTATGAAATGACACATAGCCTACTGATATGGGCTACAATTCACTCCATCTCACTGAAAATTACTCTGGAAGGGTTTAAAGGATAGAAATTCTCAGACACCAAGTTACTAAATGAAGTATGGCAACACATAAAAATTTACCAAACTTATGAAACAAATCACATAAGCATGAGTAGGTTACAGCATACTGAAATCAACAGAAACAAAAGAATTAATCCAAAGCAAGAGTTTTGCGTGCTGAAAAATTGAGAGCACAATACAAACCTGCTTTTGACTTTTGACTCCACTTCTTCATCAGAATCACTACAATATAAATTGATAGTTGAAGCCATGAAATTAGTATGACAGGAAAATTAATTCAATACATATTCAGAAGTTACCATAATTAAAATTGAGCAATCCCTAGACTTTTTTGATTCCCTGCAATTTTAAATGGAAGTATTTCTATCACTCATAACTAAGGCGAATAACATCAAACAGAAATATATAATAGTAAATTATGCTCACCTTTTCAGAAAAATGTGAAGCTTACAAATAGGCGCACTATTTTATTATACTTTAATAATATAGCTATATAGCAATTCTCCTGATTTATTCAGTTATTTTCATGTTTATGGTGAGATATTCCAAACAGAACTAAGACAGGATATAAATCATATAAAAATTTCCAGCAAGGTTTAAATATAATCATTACCAGTTTTCAGATAGTCAAAGAAAATCTCAAAGAGTACTGAAATTTGAAAGAAAAAGTCTGATGCAAATGGGGGAATCTGCAATGAATGAGCATTCATCTGTAATTAAGATATTAGTAATGTTTGAGATTAGTTTTGTTTCTTTTGAATTATTTCTATTCCTAAAATGTTATTAGATTTACGTGAATGATGGATGGTGTATCCAACTGCATTCATTTGAATAGATTTTGTTAAAGAATCCACATATCACTTAAACATGTTTATGGAGGATCCATTACAAGTTAACATTTACACTATAGTTCAATAAATACTCCCAATCTCTTTAAATTCCCATCTCCTGTTCTATAGATTTGTTAACAAGAGCAGATTTGACCTGGCCAAATAAAGTACACTTTTGTAAGAATAGATGGTATTATTTTAATACCACATGGTGGAAATGTATTCCCATGCAACAAGAATAAGAAGCATTTACAGTAATAGTAATTTGTCAATAAAATGGTTTGTTTCAAATCTTAATAAATAAAATTATTTGTACAACACATGATGTCATTATTTAGGTCAAATATCAGACTTTAAAATCTCCTATTCCATTTATCCCATACATAAAAGTTCCTCATTAACTAAAATGATAAGACATCTTTCTCATTTCAAATTCTCTTAATCACTTGGTCAACTTCTATTGTAATATTTTTTCCTGTACTATGCTCAAGGTTACAAGAGGTAACCCTAACATCAAACTCTATTGCTAAAAATATATAACATCAAATAATTTACCATCAAATTCTATTGCTAAAAAAGGTAAATTAACTGCATACATTATTACACATTACTTATAACTATACTTTTATAAGATGAGTAGCAACAAATAGACACCACAAATCATTGTATATAATCTTCAATTCCTGTGCCATTGATTCATAATAAAGTTTCAAATCATTATGAAGCCATGATCAAGAAAATAAAAGGATAATTCAATGTACATTGATTTTAAGCTATGGGAGTTAAAAATGAAAGCCAATGATACAGTATTGCTACTAAAAGGCATGGAAAACTAAAAGAGTTAAATTAAAAGAAACAAAAAACCTATTGCCATAGCTACAATTTGGGAGTCCAAATATACAAGAGGCCAAACTGTATAAAAGTATATTTGATAGCATGATATGAATTGAATGAATTATGACCAACATAAACTTTGATGATTTAGCCAAATTTTTGAAGAGTAGATAAGTTATAAGAGAGGATAAAATTAAAGATAATAGTATTTTAGTAATACATAGAAATAAATACTGAAAAAAGAATACCTCTCCAATCTCTTCTTTTTCTTCTTAAATCTCCTCTCCTCTTCAGATGAATCTGTTTCACTAAGTTTTGCTGTTAGTAGTCTGTTGTTTCGCCATGACTTTTTTGAAGGTTTCATTTCAAAATCATCATCTGAATCTTCCTTTTCTGATTTAGGATTTTCAGGTTTCTCAGCCTTTTTTCTTTTCAATCTCTCCTTTTTCTCATCAGCACTTAAATAAAAATCTATAAGAAATAATTTTAGAACAATCATTACGCATTGATATCCACACAAAAATAACCAAAACTTTCATAAAAAGAAGTATAATCCACTGATATTTTCTAGAGAGATATACTGATACATTATCTTATACAGCTAACAGCCTAAGGATATGCATGACCATTTGCTTGTTCATGTTTATTCAATTTGCAACTAAGCTTACTTTTACTTAGACTAACTTTTTTCCCATAGCACTCTCTCCACTTTCCTCAAACCCTACATTATGTGCATTTTTGGACATTCAAAGACAGCTAATAATATATTTACACAACTAAGAGCTTTTTATGGGATAAGGATTCCTGATACCTTAGTTACCACATATATGTGAGTAATTGTGAAGAAATATTTCTTAATTTCTTATATCATTACTCTTCTACCACTCTATTCATATTCTAAACTCAGCAGTGAATTTGGAGATAGTACAAAGCTTTTACTATAACAGCAATACTTACCACTATCTGAATCACTGGAATCTTTAACGAGGATGTTCTTTGCCATTTCATCCATTTTGGAGTCTTCTGTTTTAGAAACTGTCTTGAGCTCCATCTCCAATTCATCGGTAGATATATGGGGTGCTAAAAAAAATTCAAATAATTGTAATAAGTTAACCACTAAACGAATATTTTTGCTACATCCATGAAAAGCCGTGAATGATGTTGAAGAACGATAGAAAATTTTTAGTGATAATGATAATTACCAACTTTGACACCTAAAGAGTGATCTCCACATGAATAGAAGATAAGGTAAAATTATTTTACATCTTTTTTTCTCCAAAATGGAAGATAACATAAGATATAAAAAAATCCACACCAACACACATTTTTTAGTTTCACAAGAGCTGATTTCACTCTTCTTGTAATACCAATAAAGAAATGATCCCTTTTATTTGGCTTTTTGGGGTTTGGACAAATTTGCAGATTATAAAATGAAATTTAATCATTAATTTATGTTTAAACCATACTGTTCTGTACACCATATCCTGATGATTGGAATATTTTTCACTTATCTTATCGTGCAGGATAATGGAAAATGTTTCTATTTTTGTGTTGACGAATAACGAATTGAATGAACGAATCTATACTGATGTCATGATGCATGGTTGAAATAATTGTATCATTCTTTCTAATTTTTGGAATGAATGACACAAAAATCATACTTTTCTTAAATGCAAAGATGTTGCTAAACTCTTCCCTGCCCTTTGCATTTACAATCAAAGGTGGTAGTTCCCTCTCATTTTTTGTAACCATGCCTACCTGTATTATTTTATGCTTGAGTAAATCTTCTGCAAGAGGCATGCTAACAAACCAATTGTCAGCAGTGACATTTCTCCCTGCAAATAAATCTGCCATAGTAATACATTTTACTGCTTGGCTATTGCTGATCTGGTAGGGCCCTCGGTGTTGAGTTCCACTCTTTCTCTAAATTTACTTGAGTCAACCTCTAATTATAATGAATACAAAAATGTCTCTAAATGTATTGTACACAGTTGAGTCCATTTCTAAATTAACTGTATGCAAGATACTGAAATCAACAATGGCAAAGTAATGACAGAAGTTACATCTCCCTCAAAAGCCCTTGAGTTCATCATTTACGGTAGCAAATGCTCCCATTGTGTAATACTTCCAGGGTTTACACTATCCAGCCACTGATTACCTGAGTTTTCCAGGGGAAATATTTTCAGTTTTCCAGGGTGTTCCACATCTGCAAATAAGCGTAATTTTGGCCAAATACAGTAAAATCTCATTAACACCCACTTGCTAAACATGGATTTCTCTATAACAAAAACCCAAATTGTGGTCACGGCGCAGAAACATAACATGATATGGAGTTTTATTCATTTACAATGAAATTCGGTTAGTGCAAAATTCAAGAAAAAAAATCTTGGTCCTGCAATAAGGATTGCTAACTTTAAGTGAATAATGCATTTCTGCTTTAGTGATGTGCTCAAGTTTTTTTTTTGGAAATTTTTAAGTAGAACCTAGCCAATCATTGGGCATAGCTTATAAGGCTTCGGAACATGTAGATGATTTAGTAGGTGTTCAAAAACATGCCCTATACATACTGTAGCATATGCATCAGCTGATACAGCTTTGACATTTTTTAAGTCCTATTTCACATACTAGTCTTTTAAAAGCAGCAAGGCACTATCTAATGCCTGCTTAAGAGCTACTATGATCTGAATAGAAAATATTCCTACCAAACTATGATAACGAACATCCTTGAACTGCTTTCAAAACACTTCAGATATTCTTCTTAATAAAAGTTTGTTTACGTTTTCCACTGCTTTCAAAGTTGTTATATGAATGCTTCAACCGTTCTCAAATCATCCATAAGATATATAGGAACAAGATTTAGCATCATGCAAAAGATTCTCTGCTGTGTAGAAACAATCCAATGGGAAATGATTTATTAGGGAAGTATCATCATGTCCTTTGGAAAAAATTTCTTGGGAACAAGGATAGGATAGGATAATTTAATTTTAACAAGGATAGGATATATTTAATTTTTTCATTAATCATTTTAAGTACAGTAGAATGTACTTCAGGAACAATTTTCCTGTCAAATGTTTTCGAGAGGAACTTTGTACCTGGGATTCATAGCTTGAGCAAATCTCAAAAATCCTTCATCTTCAACAATTAAAAATGGTTAGTCTATTGCTAGCATTTCAGCAAGTATTCCGTTTATTTTTTTAGCCTCAACAGAATCAGAACTATAAGGAATTGCCTTATTGAAGCATTCTTTTAATGTCTGCTGTTTTGAAGTCTGATTGGTGAGAGAACAATCTGTTTGAAGTGCTTCATTAATTTCGAATTTTTCTTCATATTTCTTATACTCTTTATTATGCCTGGATCAAAGATGGTTAATCATTGATGTTGCTTTGAAGTTTGGTGTTTTTCCTCCTCTTGACATTTTGAAGCTGCAAATTTGACATTCTGCCTTCAATCCATCATCACAGAATGTGAAAAATTCCCAGATTGGACTCTTTTTTGAGAAACTCATGAGCTAAGTGGAATTAAATGAATTTAAAATTAAATAGAGTTCAAAATATTATTTGCTATATATAATTTTTTGTTTATTTATCATTAACCACATCTTCTAAATTAAGAATGATATTTATAACAAGCTCAGGATATTAAAGA
Organism: Ladona fulva; assembly: GCA_000376725.2. Classification (NCBI taxonomy): domain Eukaryota; kingdom Metazoa; phylum Arthropoda; class Insecta; order Odonata; family Libellulidae; genus Ladona; species Ladona fulva. Next base: position 160,162 of record KZ308860.1, on the reverse strand, counting down.
AAACTTTGCCTATACGTACTTGATCCTGATTGTAAAAGCTGTACAGAAGAATAATTCCTTCACAAGGATTTCCCAAATTCAATTTTCAGTTACTGCCAACAAAAAATACAAATTTTTAACCATGGCAGTGCAACAATACAAAGTCACGTACTGCTCTAGTGAAGTTTTAGCCAGTTGAAAGTTTTTTCTCGATGTTGCAATAATATTTTCAACTTAGTTAAGTTACGTCTATGAGGAGACCTTTTCGTGTCATTGCTGAGTGCACAACCTGGATTGTTGCCAAGTGTATGTGGGTCTACTTAGGCTGATGGTGCTAGATCTTTCAGCGGTGCCATTCTGATATGGCAATGCCAAATTCCCTTGGGTTGGATTCACTCTGCGTGATGAGGTCAGATTACCGATGTAAGTTTTTTGTAAAATTCATTGGTATGAAGCTTTCTGAGTAAGTGGATGCTGTGTTTTTTTTTAAACAGAACTGCAAACTCTGAGAAATCATATAGCGATACATTGGAGTAATCACTAGGACTGAGAGTTAGTTCTGGTTGTTTTCAGCCATTCATCCATTCATGTTAACTAATTTTTCGAAATTAAAAGGAAATCATTCTAACGTAAACTGTGGCTATGTGTGGAAAACCAAAACCCTTCATGTAGAAAACAAATTCTTATCATGCTCTATTCGCTCTTTCTCTCACCCAAACAGAAATTAGATACCCCCGCTCACCGTAACTCCCTATGATCCCAAATTGCATATTTGGATATTTGCCAAAATGTTATAAATAGAAAACAGAAACACGTGTCTTTTAAGCTTTAAATTGGCCACAACAACACCATGTCATCAAAACATTTCCTCAGTTTAGGGAATTTTTATTATATCTTATACGCAGCCCAAAACAAAAGCTATGGAACAATATTTCAAAAAGAGTGTAAACATTTTTCCTGGTTACCTGCCAAATTCTGAGTTTTCCAGGTTAGCAGACTCCTAATTTATAGTTTTTTTAAACAAACTATTTCACTAATATAAAATGAAATATTTATACAGACCTTTGAAAATTCTAGGCAATGGAATCTAAGAGATATTTATAACACTTCACAAACCCCGATTCATAAAACGAACTATAATGTGCACTTGTTGTAGGTATGGAAAAGTAACTACCACATGCCTTCTCTCTCACATGAGCAAGCACCAAAGCAGTGTCTGAGCAGAGAAGACGTGAAAGCAAAACTGAACTAGACATTCTCCAGTAATCAAGGCCACAGTAGACCCAATGAGTAAACAAATGATTAGAAACCAATCCTTTTGTCATCATTAAACATTTTTAGAGCAACACGAGAATATCTAACCCTCATTGTTCAACTAGGCAATTTTTACGTCATAACTGTTGACTGCCATCATAGAGAGCATGTGGTATGGTCACTTGAATCCTCTAGCCCCATATCGATACTTTAGAAAAGGGAAGTTTCCATATGTGCTCAAAATACAGCATCCAGGAGGTCTCATTCAAGGAATTAATAATAAATCTACCAAAGTTTGGGTAAAACAGTTGATTTATAGACATTGGTTGCATAACCTCTGCGTCTGCAGCTACTGAGCATAAAGAATTTATTACGCAAAAGAAAAAGGAATTTATCTTCAAATTAGCATTGTGGGATGTAGCATACATCCCATGTGAGGGTTAAAGATATTGAATTTAAAAATGGCAATACACACCTTCGTCACTTTGATCCTCTTCGGGGCTCTCTCTTTTCTTTTCCAACCCACTTTTCAAAGCTGGCCTCTTTGTCTTCTTCTCATCATTAGAACCACTATCAGAATTGGAATTATTCTCCTTGCTTTTCCAAGGCTTCTCCAATGAGGTAAGATTAGCTAACCTTAAATAAAAAATATTAGAAAAACAAATATGAATAAACTATTTAGATGCTCAAAACACTAAGAAAAACTTTTGACTCTTTAAATGCCAAATAATTTCCCAAATTCAAGTGTTTTCTATGTTGAATGATAAAGTGAAGATCATTCCCTTCTTCTAAATGCAGTTTCTTAGTATTTGCCTAAGAGAATTTTTTTAAAATTTAATAGCAAAACAATATTAATTTTTATACTTTTGCTCATACGTACCTAAACTTAAGTCAAGGACACCAAACATTACTATGTCTAAACATGTGCATAATAGTGTGTGGGTTAGAACTCTGCTATATAAAAATCTTAAAAAACTAAGAAGCATTGATAAAGCACCAGAAGAAATAAAAAATGATCTGAAGATCAACATCATAATATATATTATTTTATTATAGAGTATATAGCACTCCCAGATAGCCAAGTGGGCAACGCATTTGACTTCAGTGAAAGTGGTCCCGGGTTCAATTCCCGGTGGGAGACCATGTGGGAATGACCTAAGCTGTCAAAGCACTTTTAACAATACTACTACTACTATAGTGTATATAACTTAAATGTAATATTTTTTATGATATAATTATATACGTGGATTTCTGTGGAAATAAGATTACTTGTGAAATATATAGTCTTTGTTTTATTAATCAGTTAATTATACAGTTAAAAAAGGAAGATATAAAATTTTCACGTTGATTTCAAAATTATAAATGCAATGTATTCCTTAGCATTTATGCTATGTATTTGCAATTGAAACATAGTGTATTAGACACAGGAAAATTCTCAATATCAATAGACAAAGAGTAATTTCATAGGGTTTTCTATCGGTTTCAGGGATATATCTATTTAGGGGGGGGGGGGCATTACACATGATGTAATGAAAATGCACCTACCTTACAAGGACCAGTATTATCATGCACTTGACATCTTGAAAGAGATGTTAAAATAATTTCCAACATAAAAATTAACCAAATAGAAAATGAGGAGATTCATATGGTTATGTGGCATGGTAATTGATCTTTTCAAGATTGGGGATATAAATTGTGATATCTTTCTTAAAAAATTTAACCTTCTTGGGGGGGGGGGGGGTAACCCTAAACCTCCCTCGCTGAGCCACTGACCAGCTTCAAATGCAAGGTTTGTTCTGAGATAATCATTCTGAACTAAGAGACCCAGTGGGAGGAGAACATGTGTAATTAACATGATTTCTAATCTATGGAGGTCAACATCCTATAGAAGTCCCACTTACTTACTCTACAAAATGTCACTTAGTAGAAAATGTAAATAGTTTACCAATTTAGTACCAATAACATGATTTCAATTGATTTAATTTTTTTTCAATAGGTGTAAAGGTCCCTTGCAAGCTGGTCTAATGGAAAAAGACTTAAGAAGAGGACTACCTGTAGAGCTTAACAGAAAGTTCTAAAGATATATGCTTGGAGACAAATAGAGTAATGTAAATTAAACTAATTGGCAATGAGTAGGTAATCCTAAGTAATCTTTTTCCACTTACCCAAGTAATCAAGCACCCATTTACTAAATACCCAAGTACTCTAGTTCTACACTAATTATATTTAAAATTCAATAACTTCTAACACAATTTTCATAATTACATACATCATAAATGAGATTACATAACATATATGTTTTTAAATATCACTTACTTTCATGAACAAAATAAATATTCTTAAAATAAAAGGCCTATTAGTGTATTTGGTTTCAAGCTGCTTCGAGTCTTATTCATAATTAGAACAAAATTAAAATACTACTTCAAAGCAGTTAATGTTGATAAACCTAGATTGAATACATGATTGAAGAAACTTAATAAAATACACGGCAAATTTACTACTATTAATATTTCTGAGAAACAACACTTAACAATGTCAAAATCACTGATGAAGAAAAAATTTCATTCTCCTCCAAAAGAAACAATGAATCTAATGAGTCAACAAACACAAACAATATGAGTCCCAGAGGGATACAAGAATAAAAGATAGAGGGGAAGAAAGCCTATTGAGACATATGCCTTTCACTACTTAAGCACCCACACACAGCATGTAAAAAAAATCACTATAAGCAATTTGATTTCCAGCACTCAATACTCTGTTGAAAACCCCAAGTTGATAAGTAGTTAGAAAATTATGTAAAAAGTACCTGATAATCTTGATATATGAACTTGAATTCTGGAACAATGAGTACCAAACATTTCAAACATGAGTTACATACACGAGTATTATAACAATGAACAAAAAGTACCAACCTTTTAATTGCCTTTTCAATGTCATCCTCCTTCTTCCCTTGATCTTTTGCAGATTTCTTTCCAATTTCATCTTCAATGGTGTCTGACTTTCCCAACTTTTCAACCACAACTGAACAACCTTTCTTTAGCTTCTCATCATCAAATTGAGCAACCAATTCAGTTTCAATGAGTTTTTCAGGAGGCACTTCACTGTGTTTATTTTTTCTCCTGTCCTTCTTTATCTTTCTTGCAGCCTCACTATCAGAGTCAGAACTATCTGTTGAATCTGAGTCTGCCACTACTTCTACTTTCCCTCTACCCTTTCTGACCTTATCCACTAACTTGTTATCACTTTCCTCTGATGATGATGAATCAAGAAGGAATTCCAGCTTAGCATCGCGATCATCTTTAGATGGTTTAATATTTTCTTTATTTTCTTGACAACTGTGTTCTACTTCATCAGCTTTCTTCTTAAAAGCATCCTTTGATACCTCTTTTTCATCACCATCTCCAATATCTGTCTCAACATCTGTATTTCCATCTATATTATTCATTACCACATCCCCAACATTCTCTTCAGCAGGAGCCTTTGTACACAAATTGCGTTTTTCCTCATTCTTTCCACCATCTTTCCCAATGTTCTCCATTTCAGATCCAAGATCTTCGCAAATGGGAGGTGCCACAGATTCTGCTTTCTCCTCATCACCTTCAGAAGGAACAATAGGGGAACTTGGAGGAATCTCTTCATCACCAAATATGTCAAGAGAGACATTCAATTTACTGCTTTCATTATTTTGATCACTTAGACTTCCATTTGTTATTTTGCTTGATTCATGAACTTCTGTTTCTTCTGTCCTCTTTTCAGCTTCTTTTGCTGGCTCTCTTTCAGCATTATCCTCCCTATGATTGTCTTTATCTTCCTCTTCAACTTGATCATTTTCTTCAGTTACATCAACAGCATTACTGTCAATAACAACAGTTTCAGCATCTGAGACATTTTTTTGGTCTTTTACCTCTAACTGACACTCATTCTCATCCAATGGAATGGTTTCATCCAATGAAATATTCCCAATATTTGATGACACGTCCAAACCATTCACAGCCTCAGTAGTGTCATTTACATTTTCAGGTACATTTACTTTCTCCCCATCCTTCTCTACATCCTCATTTCCAACTTCTCCCCCTTCACCATTTTGCATCTTCTCCATCTCTTTGCTTCCTTCTTCAAAAACACTCACCCACTCTTCTTCTACCGCATGGACTCTTCTTTCCAACTCCTCTGCATTCTCCTTCAAACCATGAACAATCTTTGAGAAGCTTGTGATCATCTTCTTCAATTTTGTAGGCGATAATTGCTGCTGCTTTCGAGGACTGGCATTTTTTCCAGAAATCCATGCATGAAGTTCATGCATCTTTCTAGCACCAGTGTTAGTGACATGTTGAGCAGACTTTGTTAACTTTTCCATTGACAAGCAAGTTTTTTTCATTACGGCCATTTTCCTAGGATCAACTTCAAGATCCAGCACTGTTGAAACATCATCTTCAATATCCTTTCGGACTTTGGGCAGCCTGATTTTCCTGAGTTCTGCAGTGCTTTTATCCTCATCTTTCCTCTCTTCATCATCTTCCCTTTCTTCCTCATCTCTCCTCTCTTTGTCATTTTTCCTATCTTCATCAGCCTCCTTCTTTTCAACTGCTTTCTTCTTTCCATCAGTCCTCTCCTGACTGCTATCCCCACTCTCACTGACCTCATACCTCTTGCTTCTTCTCTTCCTTTTCTTCTGTTTATCATCATCCCAAGTATTCTTTTTTCCTCTCCTTTTACTGTCATTCTTCCAGGACCTCTCTCTCCTTGTTTTTGTAGAATCCTCATCACTGCTCTCAGAATTTGAAGATACTCTGCAAAAAATAACAGAAATGTTTGCACTCTACAATTTAACCATTATACTACATGTTCTCTTCAATGAGAATCAGTGTAATTTCAAAAAAACTTTTACCAAAGAGAATCTCACTGCAATCACCATCACAACTTTTTAATTTTCTACTAGATAACTATTAATCCTTAGTCCACTCTACTCTTACAAACTTTGGCAGTTTATGAAATTACCTCCTGATAGGAGGATGGCAGTTAAAAAAAGGATTGTGAAGTAGTTTATAATATAATGGTGAATGAGGGAATGATTGAAGACATTTAAGATGTTCATGTAATTACACAATACAGTACCGAAAAAAATAATAAAACACTACTACAGTTCTAGAATTAGTGCTCTCCTTTAAGTAGTATCAAAGTGCCAATAAAAGAAAGAAATAAAATTAAGTGGCTCAGTGGCTTATATATTTCTATCAAAGCTAAATATGGTTTCATAGCATTCAGTAATTCACTAATTCAGTGTAAGATTAAAATCTCTATTTTTATGAGCAGTGGTTCACATTTTTCTTATTCTTTAAAAGAATAGTTAGTCATTAATAGATCAAGAGTTAGATGGATATCTGAGTTTAATGGACAAATAATCAATTAAGAAAGGCTTACTTAGGGCGACTTTTAGAAAACTCCCTAACAGCCCAACAGATGGCTCTCTGTTTCCAAAGGGCTTCGGGATTGCAGACAAAGCAGTTCCAATCCTCTTCTTCAATTTCTTCCAACATAGACTGTCGGAAATTTCTCCTAATACATGGCTGCAATAGAAAATGCATAATTTACAACATGCCAAATGAACTGGAGACATCCTAAGATCAATTATCGCAACATTCAGTTCAAAGGGAAATTTCCGAATTGGGCAGGCAAAGGAAAAAGTGTCAAAGAAATGTGGATAGGTTTTAAAGACATTCTAATGGATGGGTTGAGAAGATGCATTCCAAAGAAATTACTTAAAAGCAATGCTGATCTGTAATATTAAAATAAAGAAATTAGGACTCTGAAAAGGAAACTTAGGAAAGCATATAAATGTAGAAAATGTAGACGATGCAATGAGTATGACAGTGAAAAATATAGAAAACTTTCAAAAATGTTAAACAAGAAGAAGAAGGGAATGAAAGAGAAATACCTTATTAATATATTAGAAACAGACTCAGAACAGAAACTATTAGTGTATTTGGTTTCAAGCTGCTTCGAGTCTTATTCATAATTAGAACAAAATTAAAATACTACTTCAAAGCAGTTAATGTTGATAAACCTAGATTGAATACATGATTGAAGAAACTTAATAAAATACACGGCAAATTTACTACTATTAATATTTCTGAGAAACAACACTTAACAATGTCAAAATCACTGATGAAGAAAAAATTTCATTCTCCTCCAAAAGAAACAATGAATCTAATGAGTCAACAAACACAAACAATATGAGTCCCAGAGGGATACAAGAATAAAAGATAGAGGGGAAGAAAGCCTATTGAGACATATGCCTTTCACTACTTAAGCACCCACACACAGCATGTAAAAAAAATCACTATAAGCAATTTGATTTCCAGCACTCAATACTCTGTTGAAAACCCCAAGTTGATAAGTAGTTAGAAAATTATGTAAAAAGTACCTGATAATCTTGATATATGAACTTGAATTCTGGAACAATGAGTACCAAACATTTCAAACATGAGTTACATACACGAGTATTATAACAATGAACAAAAAGTACCAACCTTTTAATTGCCTTTTCAATGTCATCCTCCTTCTTCCCTTGATCTTTTGCAGATTTCTTTCCAATTTCATCTTCAATGGTGTCTGACTTTCCCAACTTTTCAACCACAACTGAACAACCTTTCTTTAGCTTCTCATCATCAAATTGAGCAACCAATTCAGTTTCAATGAGTTTTTCAGGAGGCACTTCACTGTGTTTATTTTTTCTCCTGTCCTTCTTTATCTTTCTTGCAGCCTCACTATCAGAGTCAGAACTATCTGTTGAATCTGAGTCTGCCACTACTTCTACTTTCNATATAGATTTTAAAAAGGGAATTTAATTTAAAATAGATGAAAATGAAGAAGCTACTCTTAATTCAATTTAGTTTCAGTAAAAAATTAGCATATAAATATGATATGAAGGCAGAATTTCAGCCATAAATTTTAGGAGAAAGTGTGTCTTGTACACTAATAAATATGGTCCAGTGAACTATCTAGGATTTTCCAAAAACTTTGATTTAGAGCACTGCTGTTGAATATGTAATATAAGAAAAATGTCTAAGGAATGCAGGAGGAGGAGGAAAACTTGAATAAAGCTTCATTTGTAAGAATGGTTATTGAAGCAATAACTGTGCTTTTTAATTTTTGGGGTTAAATGTTGGCCAGTTAAACCAATGAATATAGATGGCATCACAGGCATCATTAAAAAACATAGTGCATTTTTATATCAACCCAATAATATTAGACCTCAACCCTCTTCAGCATACAGTCGAAGCTTAGACATTAAAGACAGCAAATAAGCACAACAGTGTGAATCTAAGACAGCAGTGTAGGGCTCATTATTAGGTATAAACTGATGCCAGCCACTCAATAGTTTGGGTTGGTGCCATGTACTGACGCTAACAGTGTGGAGTTGAAGGGATTAAGAGTTGCAGCAAAAGTTTTTTTTTATTTCTCTGAAGCTACTGTTCAACATTTATGGGACAAGCAACACCACAACATTTCTTAGCTGCATCTGTAGGATTATGAATTTCCCTCACTTTCAAGGCATTACTAGGTGATGAGTGGCTACATTCTCTTTTTGGCAAAGTTGCTATGGGTATTCCTGATGTTTCTCTGAAAGTGTACACTGATGTTACTCTTATTACTTTTGCCTTTGTCACTCCTATGTCTGATATCTCTCAAGCTATTAACAAATTTGCCTTTTGGTGTAAGGAGTAATTCCCAGTGAGAAAATGTAAACCCCAGTATAAACCATATTTCAAGACAAAAGTAGGGAACCACTTGAATTTATAGGTAGTGGACTCATTGCTGTCAAGAAAAGTAACTTAGGTGTAAGAGTATACATTTACAGAATCACTGTTCACAATAATATAACAATAAGACTGGGATTATAATTGACCAGACATATAGGTGGCTTCTAAAAATTTTGGTACAACCCCGTGCTCTGTCTGTTGAGCTATCCTGGCAGAACATTTCTGAGCCATTCGGGAGACTTTGTGGGCAAGTACTTGGGATTTTTCCTGGGTGCGCACCATTTTGCGCAAAATCATCCTTACCCGTTTTCCTGTATTCTGGTACAACTCAAGGCACGGTAACCATTTTTATTATTATTAAAGAATAATGATGGCAGCATAACAGGATAAGGTAGCTCTGATAACAGGACAAGGTAGCTTTTAAATGTCAAGCTTTTCTATCGATAGAACTACTTTTAGATGTCATCACTTAATGGAATGTCATAACAAAGGATAAAAAATTGAACTTTATAAAATTTATTGTAATACAGGGTGAAATTTATTTAATACTTAATTTTTATCTTTTGTTTTCCAACACTGTTGAATCCATAAACTAATCAGATGACACAAGTAATGTTGGTGAAGGGATGAACCAAGGCATCACTCACAAGATTGGCAAGTATCTGTTACCCTCTTTCATAATAAACTCTCGATAACAGTTGCTGAAGCAGTTTTCACCATCAATGTACATATCAGTTATGTCAATCATAATTTTAGTCAGTGCTGGTTGAAAGAAATTGAAAATTCTTTCACTAAAGAATCACAATTATTTGCAAATTTATGCTAAGAAATCTACACATATTTTGAAAATTTGAAGTCTATTTGCAGTTTAATATTTTTGCTAAAAAAGTATGAATAAATAAAAAATAGCGCACCCAATGCAATTTTAGCAAGAGAATGAGTAATCATGACTAGGCATTTTCTAATACTTCTCTTGCATCATTTAAAGGTCAAAAGAAGTACTATAAACTCTTAAATGCTTACAAAAAGCCCAAGATGAGAACCACACAAAGCCAATTACAAAGAAAAGTATAAAAAAGCAATCAAGAAAACAAAGAAATAGCTTTTTATTGCAGCAAGCAGATAATAAGACCATGGAAATATCAAATTATAGAAAATTAACATAAAGTTCAAAAAACCATCTTCTTTTAAGAATAAAAGTGTGGGATCCATTTATTGATATTTAAAAAATGTAAACAGTTATGAAAAGGGAATGAAAGAGAAATACCTTATTAATATATTAGAAACAGACTCAGAACAGAAACAGAAGAAATACTTTTTTAAATACATTAAAAGAAGAAGAGACAATAAGGAGAAAATTATCAAAGACGAAAACGGGATAGAAATAATGGATAACAAGGAAAAGGCAACCCGTTTAAATAACTGGTATTCTAGGGTGTATAGTTTCTCACAACAAAATCAGATAAATGTAGAATTTATGAATGAGACAACAAATAATATGCCTAATATAAATGTAGCATACACAGGAGCAATATCACAAAGCAATATCTTCATTCTGAACAGTGCCAATATTAGAAGAAGCTGAAAAGAATAAAAAGTAATAAATCATGTGGGCCAGACAACATATCTGGAGAATTATTAAAAATAGGATCAATGGATATGGTCTCCTATCTAAGAGTCTTATTTCAAGTGATTCTGAATAACAGAACAATTCCAGAAGATTGGAAGAAAGCTACCGTCGTCCCTATTTACAAAGGTGTCAAGACAAATGTGGAAAATTACATACTGGTCAGCCTAACATCAGTTGTAAGCAAGATAATGGAGAAAATATTAGCAGATTATTTAAGAAAATTTTGGAAGGGTACCAAATGGCTGTGTATATACTTTCACTTATCCTATCTATATCTTTATCAATTTCTAGAAGTTTATGAAATATGACTAGTTAATGTTAAATTGATAAAAAGGCCTTATATCGTGATAACCAATAAACCATAGGACTGCTAGACTTTAAATATTTTTCAAAAGAAAATAGAATGGTAATTAATTTTGATTCTAATGTATGGCCAAATTAAGAGTGTGTATTACAGGCTTAAATACATGGTAATTACCGTATTTATTGATGTATGAAACAAGCCATTTTGTTAAGAATGAAATTTTGGTAAAACATTAAATATAATATAAAAGGATTAGAGCTCCAAACTTTTGTAGATAACTTCATAAGCAAGGTTCCACCAGATCTCCCTGGACTGTATTCAAATTAATTAATACTTACAATATTATTTATATAGATTTTAAAAAGGGAATTTAATTTAAAATAGATGAAAATGAAGAAGCTACTCTTAATTCAATTTAGTTTCAGTAAAAAATTAGCATATAAATATGATATGAAGGCAGAATTTCAGCCATAAATTTTAGGAGAAAGTGTGTCTTGTACACTAATAAATATGGTCCAGTGAACTATCTAGGATTTTCCAAAAACTTTGATTTAGAGCACTGCTGTTGAATATGTAATATAAGAAAAATGTCTAAGGAATGCAGGAGGAGGAGGAAAACTTGAATAAAGCTTCATTTGTAAGAATGGTTATTGAAGCAATAACTGTGCTTTTTAATTTTTGGGGTTAAATGTTGGCCAGTT